>JAXRKP010000657.1:142500-152500 GCA_037039925.1 Doris montereyensis | reverse complement strand
AATTGTAGCTTTGAACTTGTTCTAAAATCTCCCTGCCTAATTTAAGATTTTGTGTTTTAGCTTCCCTACTTACTAGCATTGTTTTGGTTTTCTTTGCATTTACTCTTATTCCTCTTTTATTAAATTCATTATGTTGATATTTGACTGGAGGTCCCTTTCTGATTTTCCAAACAGAACTAAATCATCAGCAAATGAAAGCATTGATACATTTACTGGTTTGAGCTTCCACATACCTACATTCATTTTCGTCAATTTTGAGGATGCCTTTGCGACTGAATCCATAAATGTGATAAACAAAAGAGGACTTAGGATACAATCCTGTCTTACTCCTATGTCTACATCAAATTCTTCAAATACATTTCCAGCTACTCTCACTACACATGTTGGTTTGTTGTAAAAACTTTTAATGGCTTCTATTAAATTTTGCTCTACGTTGTGTTCTTTTAACTCATTGGCTCCCAGTGGCCGCAGCCTGCGGCCGACGAAAAAACCAATTTTACCCACCGGCCGCAGTGTACGGCCGGTAAAGTATGCCTAGTAAAATAATAACAAGGAAAACACCGAAGAGAAAATGCGAATCAAAATACTACCGAATGTTTTGGATGACATCAATCCTCCCTAGAGGGGTGTTTCTATTGGCTTTATTTACGTTTTAACCGCTAAATTTGATTGTGAAACGCTTTGATTATTTCAACTCTGATTGACGTGATTTTTGTGTGTTTCAAGTTGAGCTATGGCTAGCAATGATAGGCCTAGACAATATTCTGCAGTAGAAGCTGGTAGGCTATTGAATAGATGGCTAGATGATAGTGATGAAAGTGATAGTGAACCTTTGTATGAGCAAGATGTAGCAATCGAAGAAAGTAGTAGTAGTAGTGACAGTGAGGGAATAGTGATGAAGGTAGTAATGATAATGGGCAGACTCAGACTGTGGCTCCTCAGCCCATTCCAACTCCAGGTCCCAGTGGGGATCCAGTATCAAGAGGAAGACCCAGAAGCATAACAAATAATGCTTCAAACTCATCAAGGTCTAGTAAAGTACAACCTGAAATATGGAATCGAATCGCCAACAATGAAGAGACGCAGAATAATTTCCGTTTTTCGCCATCGAAAATACCCGGGGTTCAGGCGGATTTGTCATCGGCATCTACACCGTTGGATTGCTATAGTGCCTTACTGACACAAGGTATTACAGAGGAGCTAGTTGAATCCATCAACCACTTTGCTCAAATGAAAGTTACTGTCAACACGCCTGCAAGGAAGCGCTCTGTCTACGGCTCGTGGAAAAAAATTACCATCTCGGAAATCCTGCAGTATTTCGCGGTCCTGTTGGCTATTGGAATGGACAAGAGGCCCAAGTACCGGGATTATTGGAGTGAGAAAAAGCACAGAAAAACACCATGGTACCATGAAATGTTTGGACGTAACCGCTTTGATGCTATTCACTCCACAATGCTCCACTGCTGTGAACCGTTGGCTGCATCAAAATCAAAGATAGAGCCGTTTGTGGAAAAACTTGTCAGGCAATTTCAAGTTGCTTTCTACCCATACCAAGAGCTTGCTATTGATGAAATGGTCATTGGTTGGAAGGCCCGATTCAAGTACAAGACATATAATGCTTCAAAGCCAAAAAAATACCACGTGAAGACCTTCGGATTATGCGATAGCACAACAGGCTATGTCATGAACTTATTGATCTACTTTGGTAAGGAAACATCGTACGACCCATTGTTAGACATCAACAGTGAAAGTGCCATCAAAGTCTTCCAAACACTTTTAAAGACCAGTCGAAAAAGGACATCATATTTACGCAGACAGATACTACACGACATATAACTTGATTCACTACCTAAAGCAGAACTCCTTCTACTACACAGGCACTGTACAAGTCAACAGACGGAATTTTCCACCAGAATTGAAAACCCTCAAATTACAAAGACAGGAAAGTAGATTTTACCTTACAGAAGATGCAAGTATAATGGTTGTCGCATGGAGAGACAAGAAGGCAACAAAATCATGTTTGGCCGTGTCAACAAAAGCAGACACGTCAATTATCCACCAGCGGAATAGAAGAGGCGAGCAGATTTCTCAAACCAGGGATTATTGAGCGATACAACAGACAGATGAATGGCTGCGACAAGATGGACCAAATGGTATCATACTATGGAACATTTGAAAGAAAGACCAAGAAATGGTGGAAGAAAATATTCCATTGGATCTTGGTAACCCAAGCAAATGCATACATCTTGTACCGGCTGACGAGAGAACGCGACGCAAAATATGTCTCTTTCCGTGACTTCAAGGATGACCTGATTGAAGAGCTTGTCTTGAAATCGGTGCAGCTCAGAACGCCCGAAGATGATGTCAAACGCTCCAAGGGAAGGCCGACAACTGTCAATCCCATAGTAAAGTTTACCGGCAACATGCATTTGGTGTCATACGTTTAAGCAAACGACATCCACTGTGTGGTGTGCAGTACTCATAAAGCCGTAAAAGGACACATTTTGTTTGCCTTGGATGCCCTGGTCAGCCTCATCTACACCCCAAAGATTGCTTTGTGACATACCACACAACACATGGCAATCATTCAGTAGAATAGAGAGCCCACAGTATTGTCATTTTGTAAATAGTTCGTTAGCATAGTGTAAATAGTCAGTTGTACTCATTTTTTTGGGTAAATATTTTGTTTGTAATCCTGAAGTTGCGTATTTTAGAAAATTAGGAATTGCTCAAAAACTATTCAATGGATCTATATCAAATTTGGATATGTAATGGATATTTGGATTACCTTTGGTGGGATGTACATTGCTTGCAGATTGAATGACTTTGACTATTTTTTTATACCAGGTTGGTGCAATTTTTTTTGAATTGTGTGTGTAAAAAATTACATAAAACATTTTCAAACACTCAAATCACATTTAGAATATAGATTTAAATTTTTTTTATTTCATATTATTACTCCCCAATCAGTTACCTTTCATTTCATATATTGGATTCTATGTTTTTTGTCTATAACGTTTGTGTCATACTGCTTTCTGTACGCTCGTTGCATTGTGAATTTCGAGCCTTTGGAATAATTACGTCCCAGCGTGAAAAAAGTCGGTCACAAAGAGTTAAGGAATGCCATAGTTCGTCCCTCCTCACAGTGTCAAATGCCTTTTCTAAGTCCATAAAACACAGGTGCAAGTCAATGTTTTTCTCAAGGAATTTTTCCATTATTTGTCTAATTATTTTGTAAATATGTGATCTTGTGCACTTCTTCTTGGTCTAAATCCATTCTGGTGTTCTTCAATCTGATCCTCTACTCTTTTCCTTAGTCTCATTTCCAGAATCCTGGCATACACTTTTCCTGGTTCGCTAAGTAGTGATATCCTCTATAGTTTGAGCATTCCATAGTTGATCCTTTCTTGTGTATTGGTACTACCGTTCCCTTATTCCAGTCGTCTGGCACCTGCTTGGACTTCCATGCTTGTTGACATATTGCGTGTAGTAGTTTGTCTGCCTCTCCCTTGATTTTTAATCATTTCTGGATAAACTTGATCTGCTCCTGAGGCGTTTCCTAATTTACTTTTCTTATAGCTGTTTGAAGTTCTTCCATTGAGATATCTACATCTTCAGCTGTCTCATGTCGATTACTTGTTACTCTTAATAATTGATCTGTACTCCTTGTTTCATATGTTCTGAAGGGATTATGTAATTGTTGAAAATACCTGCTCCACGTTTCCATGATTTTGCTGTTTCCCTTCATTATTTCTCCTTTGGCATTCTTAATTTGTCGTATTGGGCATACTTTGGTCTTTCTCATGCTCTTCATTGCTCCTAGAACAGCTTTTGATTTCCTTGATAGCTTTCTTGAAGTCTTTGTCCAAACTCTTCCCATTGTTCCCGTTTTGCTTTCCTAACTTCCTCTTTGGCGATAGTTCTTTTACTCCCATAATCTATCCTTTCCTCTGGTCTGTTTGTTTGCAAGTATTTCTTCCAGGCATCCTTCTTTTCTTTGATCTTAGTCTTGACATTCTCGTTCCATCATGCTGTTCTTTTCCTATCTCCTTTAATTTGTTTCTTACCACAGACCTCTTCAGTACAACTGGGGAGTGTTTCTTTATAAATATATTTGCCACTTTTCTTCTATTGTGCTTTCCTTCAGATCCATCTGCCTTTCACTGATAGATCTTTTCATCCTGGATTGGCTTATATCTGTTTTACTATTGGTTTATTTAGTTATTCTATTTTGAGTTTAGTAGCTTTCTTCTCTTTCCTTTTTTGTTTCTATTCTTCAGTTAATAATCTCATTTTGGTTATCACTAGGTGATGATCACTAAATATTTCAGCTCCTTTGCTTACTCTAGCATCCATTGTACTGTAAAAAAGGGAGCTGCTAATTATTTTGTAGTCTGTAATTGACTTTTCACATCTGTTTTCATTTACTCTTGTATATCTGTGGATATCTTTATGAAGAAAAAATGTGTTAGCTATTTTCATGTTATTCTTTAGGCAAAAATCTATTAGTCTCTCTCCATTTGGAGAAGTTGTTGTATCTCCTTCTTTACCTCTTACTCCTCCTGATGTTTCTACATTGTTGCCTACTCTAGCGTTTAAATCTCCTAAAACCATTAATTTCTGTTTGGGTTTGAGATTCTCTACAGCTATTTGTAAATCATTTTCGAAGATATCTTTTTCTTCTTTGGTGGCATCTTCGTTTGGTCCATAAGCTATTAATAATTTAATTTCTCTTCCTTTTATGCATTAGGAGGTCTACTCCTGCTCTAGCTCTATCTTTGACATCTACTGCTGAGAAGATTAAAGTATGATTTGGTCCTACATTTTCTATTCCTTGTCCTTTTTTCTTTGTTTCTGCAATAGCCAAAATGTCTACTTTGAATTTTTCCATTTCTTCAGCTAATTTTAACTCCTTTCCATTAATTGCCCTCACATTCCATGTTCCAAAAATCACAGTCTGTGTTCTTTTCTAGAGTCGTCTTCAAAAGTTCAAGCCGGGTATATCATTGTATATATTACTTTGAATCAGGTTGTTTTGGATAAGCAGGATTAGCTCACTGTACCCTAAGTCGATGGTGGGGCTGCCACCTTGAGGCCTCCGACCGGGCCATGTTATTTTCTGCCGGGGTTACTTCTTTCTTTCATTAAATTTAGAGCCTACATGCAAAATATGAATATTCATTTCTGTATACATAATGAGATGACACAAAAAATGCCATCTATTACAATCCAAATCACCCCCCCACCCCACACACACACACACACACATACACACACACACTACTATAAATTGGTAATTGGCTTGTTGGTTTTTTTTTAGGTTTTTCTTGCTTTATGTATAATTTTGTAGGACTGAAGGAAATATTCTTGGAAAACCCAACACAAGTAAAAGAGGTTAATGAAAAATTCTCTACATAACATAAATTCCAACTGTACATTCTCATTTTTTTCTTTGCCAATCAGAACAAGAAAGGAAGTAAAGTATTTACACCTCATGAATGAAATCTTATTTTGATGCCACTAAAAAGTGAAATCTGGGGGGGGTGTGTTTAATCTTTTACTTTCCCTTGGTTAATTGGGTTTTTGTGGGGAGGAGAGTGTTATTTTGTCATGTACAATAACTATCTTTTTAAAAATATTATTAATATGTTGTTATGTCACCGTGACCACACCAAATTTCTCTGTTTAGAGGCAAATAATAAGGATTCTAGTTTTGTGGTATCGTTCCAATTCCTTATCTTATTTCAGGCAGAGGGGATGGTGTTGTTATTACTGTCTTGAGGAAGTATTGTCATCACATTTTTTTCTACTTCACAGAAACGTGTTTCATCATGGAGGCTCGGATTGGAGGTCTGCTCTTTACCTCCAAATTTGACTCCGGCAACATGGCCAGGGTTGAAAAGGTCGTCAAAGAGGACGATGACTCAGACAATAATGGCAAGTTCCCTCTTCTTTGTCACTGATAATACGTATATGTAAAAGATACCATTTAAAACCCTTAATTACCAATTATGTATAGCATACCACTGTAATTTTCCTGAAGGGAGTCATGGTAGGAAATTAGTAGAGGGGGAAAAGAAAATTTGAAAAACTTTGTGAGCTGTATTTATTGTCACATTTTTATGATGAGTTCAATGGCAGTCTAGATTTTCATGAATTTTTGTAACATAGAGAAAGGTGAAAGAGTTGTCTTTAAAGATGACAATAATTAACTCACGCACTCTTTGAGTGCCGAAAAAATTTATTACTCCATACTCCATGCTTTCGATTAATTTTATCCTCGCTTTTTTTATACATTTCAAAGGCATATAAATTTGTGAAGCATTGATCGCCAATCTATCAGTGTTTCCACTAGGTCGATCTATGCCAAACGCCAATTTATCGTATGTGTTTCCTCTATAATTTTAGTAGTATTAATAGTAGTCTACAAAACAAAATTTGTGGACGAAACACCCACAACCGATACATGGTGTTTGGAATAGAACATCTTAGGGGAAACACCGATAGATCAGGATTGGTATCCAAAGAGTTAATGCCCATTCATTTTGATATTATTGTAAATGTTGCATTCATTTCTTTCAAAAGGAAATACAAATTACTACAGGAGCACTGATCCAAAGCCTGATTGTGAGTTCAATGTTTGGACAAATCCTGACTGCAGTGGAACTGAATATGAAAATCCAAACAGGTAAACATTCAATTTGCATGTTTGGCAATATATACCCCTTTTGTATTTTGTCCATTCTTTTAAAAATAAAACATTTTGTGCATTTGCTGGTGAATGCTGAAGAAGTTTGAAAATGATGAACCAATGAACAAAACCATGCATTGATGATGACAGAAATTGTCTCACCATTCTACTTTAATAATATGTGTGCAAATCTCATGTGCTTCCCTTAAAATTATCCATATTCTTGCTCATTGCTTTATTGTCTAGATCTTGGTTTTATTTTGGCATCCGTGGATGGAATGCCAACAAACTCATCAAATTGAATATCATGAACATGAATCGTCAAGGAAAACTGTACAATCAAGGTCTCACTCCGTTTGTTCGAATTCTTCCTGGAAAACCAAAGTGGGAAAGAATAAGAGATAGACCCACATATGAGGTAGGTATTATATTTCATGTAGGGTCAACTATGATAGTCATAAATACGGCTTTGAGACTTGCGTATTTTCATTTTTGAAGCCATTTTTTATTAGCCAACATTCTATGAAACTAACAATTCATACAACAACATCTGTAATCTTTTATCTATTCAGAGATCATTCTTTCTTGCGTAGTTTTGATTTCAGAAACACTGTCTATAGCAATAAGCTAAATATGCTAAAAACAGTAATTTTTTCCTCTGCTTACAGACAGTAGATGGGCAGTTCAATCTGAGCTTTATTACAGATTTCCTGACCTGCGAGGTGGAACCGTATACTTTGCTTTTGTTTCCCATGGTCTTACACAGAATGCCAGGAAAAGCTACAGGCTCTTGATAAACAATTTTATATGTGTGGAGTGTACACGGCTAAAAGGTAGTGACCATGAAGATTGTGCTGTTTTCAAGTTATCTCTATTTACTTCCAGTTTTTTAGTTTCTAGTTATAAAGAGATGGTTTGTTTTCTGTTTCTCATTGAAATGTTTGTAATAAAGAATTTGACCATAAGAATTATTTGTGACTTTGTGTTTCAAGGATTTGCTAGGATTCAGAATCTGGGACTTCATGATCCCAAGTCCAACAGTCTAACCACTCAGCCACCAATGCCACACTATAATAATATGCTTGTGTATAAAACCTTTCAAGAACCAGAATCCTGTCCAGGAGGTGATGTGCTATCACCTTGTCCACTTCATATCATAGAAACCAGGACATGCTCCAGCTCTACGGGCCATAATTACCTTGAAGGATCGTTACTATACTTTCACGATCACGCATTATCGAGCAATAATTACTTTCACATTTATAGATTCCAGGATAACGAATCCTTCATGTAATAACGGATAAGGGTCACATTTTTTTCAGATTCTTAAAAAAGTAAGTAAATTATAATTAAGTTCGTTCAAGGCTCATTGAGTCGGATCTAATCCTGATTTATATAGTTAATTAAACAAAGTTCATCAAGATTATAATATGCTAATGAAAGGAATTTTTGTTTTTATTATGTTTCAAATAAATATTTGAGGAAACTTGTCATCAAGGGTCAGTGAAAACTAATTGGAATTCTTGTCTCTGGATTTCTTTTTCAGCACTGACCAGGAGAGCATCTACTATCACCGAGAACTTTTGTGTGAAACGTTGGATAAACTTCGAGTTGACCTTATCACCATATCTTCTTGCCATGGCATCACCGAACACGTAGAGCCGAGGTTTGATAAGCATCTCTTTCCAGACCACAATATTCCAAGATGCAAACGGTTCAAGGGAAAGAGAGTAAGACATCATTGGAGGGGGGGGGGGGGGGGGGGGGCTCCATCTGAAGTGATTTTTCTCTCAAAAACGTAACAGGATATAAAAAAAAAAACAGACATCAGTCTGTTAATATTGACAAGAGGAACCTGTGTGCCAAATATTATACAAATGAGTCGGTAAATAACAGAGGAGATTGAAAATTTGTGTGAAAAAACTATATTTCGAGAAAAGGCAAATAAAGAAATCAAAAAGAAATAAATAACACAAAACAAGACGCTCAGGTATTGCCCTTCTTGTAGCAACCCCTTACTGTCTTGACAGTCTCTAGCATTGTTTTAGAATCTAAAGAGGATTCTAAATCTAGGTTAAGTCGTGCACTGTTGTCAAAACAGTTATATGTGTTATTCCACTATTCCTATACATGTGCAATTGTTTACTAACATACTGACTGGCAACACTTGCCCTTCTCTAGTTATGTACTCAGCACTCAGCCAAATTGGTGAGCGTTTTTCGTTGACAGCCAGCTGAATACCATGTTGCCAGATTTGGCTATTAGCTGCCACATTACATAGGTTTTCAATGCCATCTTCTCAGTCAATGTTAGGGTAATTGACATAAAAATTTTGACTTTTTTTGACCTACCCTTGCAAAGTATTTTGTAACAAAAAGATTATACGTCATATGGACAATTCTCTGACATAAACTTGTAGATAAATGATCGTTTGGCCGAATATGCAAACATACATAAAGTTAACATTTTTGTCCCAAACCTTCGTATGGTTTTTTTAATGAGCCTTTTTGTAAACTGGTTTTACAAATTTTATTTTACCGTATTTCATAATGCTGTGTCTTTTTGTTAAATAAATATTGTTAGAGTCACATTTTATATTGATAAGTCTGATAATATTGCTAATGAGACAGTGTATGTGATGAAAGCATGATATAAATGCTATTTAGTATGTTATTATTTCCAAATATTTGATGAAAGGTGTTCAACCATTTGACTTTTTTTTTCACCTCTAGGTGTTTATCCTGAGTAACCGAGTTCATCCTGGAGAAACGCCGGCCAGTTATGTGTTTAATGGCTTCCTGGATTTTATATTGAGGAAAACGACCCCAGGGCGAGACAGCTGCGGAGGCAATTTGTATTTAAACTCATTCCAATGTTAAACCCTGATGGTGTGATGCGAGGCCACTATAGGACTGACTCAAGGGGGTTAATCTGAACAGAGGATTTACTTGGATCCGAGTCCAAGAACTCACCCATCCATCTGTGGCCAAAAGTGTTATTGTGTACCATCACGTTCAGGAACGCGACAGGTTGGAGACGGGCTCAAAACGGAGTCAAAGTGAATTTTCCTGGTGGTGAAAGAGTTATTTCCCCTTCTGAATTGGACGCTGTGATCACCTCAACAGAATCTCTGCCGGGGGATGGTGACAGTGGCACAAATCGAACATACACTTTGACTGCGCCATCCGTTTTAGGAAACCATGACAACGAACATGCTGCCATGACTGAGTCAGGCAGATCAGAAAAAATCATCATTGGCACAGACTCATTTCCTCGACATTACCGCGACAACCAATCATTTTTCACACA
>JAXRKP010000657.1:100000-137500 GCA_037039925.1 Doris montereyensis | reverse complement strand
AGAGGCCATAATTTGTGTCAGGATCTTGTTGATCATTAGATGTAATTTTGTTAAAAACTAGTTTACCGAGAGTGTAGGTCCTACTTCTTTCCTTTCACATTTTCACACGTTATTTATTTTGCTTTTCCCTTTGATTCACCCTGAGATCACTGTATATGGTGGACAGGGTAATTTCAATGAAACAATACAAGAAACTGAGACTTACCATCGACCCTAAACGTTCAACCTCCAATACAAAAAAGTCTGTCCAAACAATGAAATTTATTAGTAAGCCTATTTCAGAAAGTTTCTCTGACTTTTAGACTTGGAATGATTCACATAAAACGAGTTTGCTTTGTGTCAAATATAGCTCAGCAAGTGTAAGCTAAATTTTGTTACCGTTTTGATAAAAACATGTGTAAAACAAATTTTCTTTTTTTGTTGCATTAGTCAATAGACAATAAATATAATATAAATAACAAGTATGTTACACCCATGGTGATACCAAGTAACACGATTATTAGATCGGGTCAGTATTTGATACAGAGATTACACAGATAGGTGTGAACGGTACTGTTCCAACTTTTAATAAAAATCTGTCCAAAATGGTGGTTTAAATGGATGAAAATGCTACTCAAAGACAGGGAAACGATGAAATTTTGAATAATTAAACATCGATTCTGGTAGAAAACTTCCTCATATGAAAACGATCTTGGGATCATTTAGAACATACATGCAAAATATGGTTACTTTTAATAGAGCCTTTGGCGAACAAAGAACAACCAACTCAGAATTATAGATATATCTAGATCATTATCAAAGTATCATGGCTGACAAACATATATATGTGTAAATGTCTATACATATTTTTGACACATTTTTTAATAATCTTTGCTTTGCAACACATGTGAGAAATTTCCTCTTTTTTCTCCTCTAAATTATTTCACCTGGTATGTACATAATTTTATGAGAATGGTGTTAATCTGCTCAAACTTCTGTTACATGTTGAGTCATAGAGTTTGATAGAATTGTACCTTGCAAGAAAAGGGAAGTAGGTTTTACGTAAAAAAATTGAGAAAAAATTGTCCACAACAGCCCTTAGGGAATGTTATATTTTTACCCGATGTATAACAACCATAGAGAGGTTTGATCTGTCCTGACAAGTCATTGATTTCATCTTGTTCAACTGACAGACAGAAAACATGCTGTACCCCAAGTTGATAGCTTTGAACACGGCCCACTTTGATTTCACTGCCTGCAATTTCTCGGAGAAGAACATGTACACTAAGGACAAGCGGGATGGCATGTCCAAGGAGGGAAGTGGACGGGTGGCCGTCTCAAAAATATTGGCATCATTCACAGGTTAGGAAGATGGTATTAAGAAGATGTCTCACACATGTTCACAGCGATTCTTTTCTTTTTCTTTCACTATATTTTATCGTTGGCTGAAAATTATATTGTCCCAACTGGATATAAACTCGCTTTGTAAAATTTGCTCCTGAGTTCTTAGTTGGAAAGAGAGAATGTATATCTGGACAAAGTGGAAGTGAATTTTTTTTTTTTTAAATTTGTGAAATGGGACGATTAGTGGCTGCAAATGTGATGATGATTACAACTCCAAAATCGTCAAATTTGTACAGTGGAACGCCCTTACAACAAGATTAATGAGACCAGGAAAAAAACCTGTTGTAACAGAGCACCATTGTAGAGTGAGAGAGAGAGAGAGTGCAAGAAAGAGAATGGGAGAGAGAGAGAGAGTGTTTGTTTGTTTGTTTGTTTAGACGGAGATATTGTATTGTACGATATTGTATTGGATGGGGCACAAGATTTCTTGTTGATCTTTTGTAGGATTATTATGCTGAGATTTCTTTATATTGTCCCTTTCATCTTACAGCTACACACTGGAGTGTAACTATAACATGGGTCGTATGGTCAACGCAGTGCCCCGGCATATGGGGATGATGGTCGTGCCACGCCCCAGCCTGCGTCCAACTTTCCTCCCAAGTATACTCCAGGCACACTACGAAGAGGTTCGGTGTTTGCTTCTCTTTGTTCTCTTATGTTTGTAATTCATCTCAGTCTGATATGTCATCTTCTGTTGTTTTTTTATTTTATTTTATTTTTTTTAATGTGATGCTCAAGTACATAAATGAATTGGAAAGTTCACTTTATTCACTCTGCTGATTAGAGACCAAACTGCTTGTGAGGTGGTTATGTGGCAGGTCAACAGACTTATTCTTTTACGACTTTCTTCACCTCCCTTGTCCACTGATTCATGATCATTTCTGCTCCTCTCCTCTCGCCATGTGGGTACAGATTTTGTTGTTGTCATATTGACTTATTTGATTCTTGCATTTTGAAACGGCATGAAAAAAAGATTACGGGTAGAAATGTGAATACAGATTTTGTTTCGTTCTTGATTTGTTGTGGTATCCTTTTTTATAAGCCTGACACCGGAGTTAAATAAATCGCAAGCTCATATTTACATTTTAACATTTTAAATCCGACATTTTGATGTATTACCATGAGGTTTGGATTTAAGTCTGTGGAGTTTGCCAACAGTTTAAACTCCGTTCCACGTTTGTATAAACCTTTTTTGATACGCCCATTTCTCTGTGGCACTACTTTAATAAGGCTTTGTTATCAATGTGAAGTGTGGCCAATTGGCAGGCAGATCTTACTTCTTTGTGGGTGGGCAAGCACTGCTGGTAGGTATTACTTTTTTTCCTTCCCTCTTTCACTTATCTTTCATTTTACTGTTTCTTCTTAATTCACCCTGCAATCCCTGCATATGGTGGTCTAGGTAAATTCCAACGAAACAAACAAACTGACTTCTTCGGTTTCCCTTTTTCTCATTTCTATCATCTTTTTTTTCCGTATAGATTTCCTCTGAGATCACTTTATATGGTCAATGTGCTTAATTACAATAAAACAAAGCAAAACAATGCTTCTTCCTCATGTTGCCAAAAACCACATGTTTTGACCTGTGACCCATGACCTGCCCATGTTGTTTCAGGTGGGAAAAGCTGTAGCCATAGCCGCCTTGGACATGTCCAACACCAATCCCTGGTCTCGGGTGGTTTTGTCAGAACACAGCAGCGTGTACGCTGTCCGTGATTCGGTACGCAGGCACCTGAGAGGACTCAGGGGACAGCCCAGAGTTCAACGCAACAACTCCCTCCGCAGCGTCACCTCAAAGACCACTGCGTAAGTTTTTGTTTTGTTTCAGTTCATTGAATAGGTGGTGGGTTTGCTTGGTTTTGCAGAAAATATCACATTGTCTCTAGCTATCTAAATGTTAGGAATGGGTGGTGGGTTTGTTTGGTTTTAATTGAAAATATCACATTGTCTCTAGCTATCTAAATGTTAGGAATTGGTGGGTTTGTTTGGTTTTAATTGAAAATATCACATTGTCTCTAGCTATCTAAATGTTAGGAATGGGTGGTGGGTTTGTTTGGTTTTAATTGAAAATATCACATTGTCTCTAGCTATCTAAATGTTAGGAATGGGTGGTGGGTTTGTTTGGTTTTAATTGAAAATATCACATTGTCTCTAGCTATCTAAATGTTAGGAATGGGTGGTGGGTTTGTTTGGTTTTAATTGAAAATATCACATTGTCTCTAGCTATCTAAATGTTAGGAATGGGTGGTGGAAGTTGTGTGTGTGTGAGAGGTGGGAAAAGGTGGGGTAAGGTGCATTTAAGTCTCAATTGTGTTTGTTGAGTTATACAACCACAGCTCCTTGATTTTCCTGTTTCCTCTTAATTCACCCTGTGACCACCGCATATGGTGGACAGGGAAAATTTCTATCGATCAATCAACCTGTTTAGTTGTTGTCTTGGTCGGTTGAAATTACTCAATTAAAAGTGCCAAGTGTTTTGAGAAATATTTATTGGGGTAATGTTTTCTTTTTTTCTATTGATTCTTTTTTTATCCAATTGACAAGCATTTTTGTAACAGATATACTAGACAATTATGCTCATTTCTACTGTCTATCCTTGGGCGCGGAACTGTGGCGTTAGCAGCTCTGCACTAGGAGAGTTTTTTTAATGCATTATAGGGTGATTAAGGAAGAAATATGGAACATTAAAAATCATGTGCATCAATTGAAGTTTTCGATCACCATGGCTCAGGATTGGAAAAATTTTCTCCACAGCAACTGATTGACTCAATTTAGTATCACTGTCACTATACATGAATTTTGATTTAACTATTGGTAATGAAATTGCAGTAATCTTAGGTGTTGTAGGTAAACGGCTGGCGGGTGCTGCGGTTTGTTCCTACTTCTTTTTTCCTTTCTTTCCTTTATCTTTCATTTTTTTTTTTCTCTCTGAGATCACCGCATATGGTGGATGGGATAAATTTCAGTGAAACGAACAAAAGGGTGTGGATAAAGTGACATGTGTGTGGAGTTATGACTGGATTTCATGCAAGCTTTCAAGATTCAAGGATAGATTTTAGGGAGGAAGGAAAGGGAAGGAAAGTTGCATATTTCACGACAAATTTGGAAGTAAAAGGAAAAAAATGGTATGTCCTGTAGAAATAATTCAAACCTGTTGGTGTTTTGTCCTTTTGTTTTATCAGATCTTCACCTCTGACCTACACAACACAGCGGAAATCAAGCTTGAACGATTCATCAAACTCTGGTGCTAGCAGTAGTACTGGCGGATCACAGCGGGTGTTCCGCCCAGGACAGGAAGTTTCTAGTCGACTTTATCCACGTCCTGCCAACCAGGGTACGACAAACAACAGTGTGATGAAGAGGAGCTGGCACCCGTCAGGGAAGGTAGGTGGTTGGAGATTGGCGTTTTAGTGGTGCATTCTGTTGTAGTTGCTGTTACTTCTATTACAAATACAGCTGATGCTATGAATTGATGCTACCACTGCTGCTACTCCTATTACTACTACTACTACTGCTTCTATTATAACTACTACTACTACTACTACTACTACTACTACTACTACTACTACTACTACTACTACTACTACTACTACTACTACTACTAACTACTACTACTATTACTACTGTTGCTGCTGTTGCTATTATTACAAGTACTGTTGCTGCTGCTGCTACTACTACTACTTCTACCACTACTACTACTGCTGCTACTGCTGCTGCTGCTACTACTACTACTACTACTACTGCTACTACTACTACTGCTACTACTACTACTGCTACTACTACTACTTATACCACTACTGCTACTACTACTACTACTACTACTTCTACCACTACTACTTCTACCACTACTACTGCTGCTACTACTACTACTACTACTACTACTACTACTACTACTACTACTACTACTACTAATACTACTAATACTAATACTACTGCTACTATTACTACTGCTGCTATTGCTACTGCAGCTGCTGCTGCAGCAATTATAATATATGATATGTATGTATACTATTATTTCATCATCACCAGTAGTAGTAGTAGTAGCAGCAGTAGTTGCTGTGGTAGAAGTAGCAGTAGTAATAGTAGTATGCACCAAAAGAGACATTGTAATCCAGCCGTATCTGATATTGGCTTGCCCTTTGACCTTTAACAGCAACTCGATCCACCCTTGCCACTCAGCCACAGAGCAACCGTCGCCGTGTTCCATACAACGGCCCGCCTCCAAAACACCCACCGCCATGCTCACTCAGCCTGTCACTCTCACCATGACCACGGGCAACGAAGACGCCCGTTTTGGCCAACTACTGATGACCGATGCCAACCTCCGCACCAGGGAAGGGGAGGTGTTTCTCAAATCAAGGGAATCGGACATGAGCTCAAAGTCAAGGGAGTCAGCCGTCAGCTTGAAGTCAGGGAAGAGTCCAAAGTCCAACAGCTGAAGCAAGTCAACATTGTAGGTCGTTTTAGTTGATTAATGTCATTTGGGAAATGATCGATGTTGTACCTTTTTTCATAATTTTCTGGTCATCTATCTCTCTCTCTCTCTCTCTCTCTCTCTCTCTCTCTCTCTCTCTCTCTCTCTCTCTCTCTCTCTCTCTCTCTCTCTCTCTCTCTCTCTCTCTCTCTCTCTCTCTCTCTCTCTCTCTCTCCCTCCTCTCCCTCCCTCCCTCCCTCCTCTCTCTCTCTCTCTCTCTCTCTCTCTCTCTCTCTCTCTCTCTCTGTCTCTCTGTCTCTCTGTCTCTCTCTCTCTCTCTCTCTCTCTCTCTCTCTCTCTCTCTCTCTCTCTCTCTCTCTCTCTCTCTCTCTCTCTCTCTCTATCCTCTCTCCCCTCCCTCCTTCCCCCTCTCTCCCTCCTCTCTCTCCTCCCTCCCTCCCTCCCTCCCTCCCTCCCGTTTTCTGTAATCAAGATTAAAGCAGGCCTTAAGGCTTTTAGTTGATGTTCTGAGCACAGACACTGCAGCAATGGACATGTGGAAATGATGAATAAGGATATGAAATAATCATTGAAGACCCACACAGAAAAGACAAATGTAAAGGAATAAACATAAAAAATACTGAGGTACCAACCTAGGTATAACATCGACAAATACGCCTTTGTGCAACACGCAGTTCCAGAATGGAGTGAGCTTCCAGCTAGCATTACAAACTCTCAAACCACTAAACAATTTAAACAACAACAACGTCTATACAAATTCATTGCAAACTTGTAACTGTAAAACCACCTGTGGAATAGGCCAATAGACCCTTTGCAGATTAATGAACAGAAACAGAAGGGGTGACTAGTTAGCATGATTTGTAGTGTGCTCTCTTTTCATGGTGAGGTGATGGGTGCTGATACAGAGACTGTGAGTTTGGTTCTGCTGGCACCCAAAGATTTTCTTCTATTTATTCATTTGTATGTGTCTCATCTTTGTTCCGAGTGGCCAAGTGGTTAGGCTACCGCATTTGGGATCATGAGGTCCTGAGGTCCTGGCAATCCCTGATGTTGCGTTTGGAAAGACATTTAAAACATTGTCCCTATTTGATGATTTATCCTCGTGGTGCTTGGGCTGCACATAAGGCCGATCTCCCTATTTATCTCCCTATTTGACCCAGGTGCAAATGGGTACAAGCACTAGCTTGGTATTAGAAGCCTGCATCAGACTACTGTCCTGTTCTGTTTATTTCTTTTATTTGTGGTAGAGAAGAGGAAGGAATCGTCTTTCTGTTATTGACCATTCTATACCAGTGATGATATTTTATACTTTTTTGTAAAGTCCATTCACACTATGAAATCACTCACAGACGATACACTGGGTCATATTTTCATTATCACAAAAATTCCCACTGTTTTCCAGTTTTTCATCCTTTCCTTCTCTTTCCTTCAAGAAGTTTGTCATCTGCATCTTTTCTCCTTTGCTTGTTTGGATGGTTACCAGGTGTTACTTGTAGGTCTTAACTCTTCCCTTTCGGTTTTTTTTTCAATTTTTTTTTCATCTAGCTGTTTGATCTAAATTCTTCCTGAGATCACTGCATGTGATGGTTGGTATGATTCACAATGAAACAATCAAACAATCACTTTTGCTAGAGGTTCTTTTAACTTATGTGTCTTCCTGGTGTTGGCTTGGGGACGAGTCAGATTTTTTGTCTCCTTTTTTCACCTGCCAGATGAACAAACGAAGCAGCCGTCCGAGTCGTATTCCTCTATCAACTGGAAGGTCCCAGTTACAGTTCCCAAACTCCATGCAGGCATTGATCTCTCAGCTAGAACCAGACTGACGGCACAAGGCAACCAGAGGCAGTCAAGGTCAGGACCGCCCACCATTGGTAAGACTTGCTACCTGAGGCTGTGTTGGGATGCTGACTCAACACTATCACCCATGTTATTGTTGGTGTGACTTGCGTTATGCTTCAGGCCTAACAGTGATACTATTGGGAGAAAATTTCTTTTTGCTCTGGGAAAACTCATTGAATGTAATGAAACTTGAGAAACATAACAATTTACAGAGTGAAAGTAGAGCTCTTCCTATATAGAAATTAACTAAAAATAGTCTTGTCACTTCCTGATCTGTGAATTTTTAAAGAAAGTTGAAAAAATCATCAGGTGGAGTCAACAAGATAGAATCCTGTTTCTAAATCTTAAACAATACAATAAAATACATACAATACAGCCACACATCACATTTGGAAACACACATCAAATGTTTTCTAGTACACCTGCAAAACCTGCCAGATTTAAATCTTAAACATCAGACTTAATCTGGCCACACACACGGTCAGTTTGACCGTAAGGTCTGGATTGTGGCATGTGGGCTCAGTCAAAAACACTAGGAAAATTATTTAATCTACATTTATATACTTTCGTTGATTAGACCTTTTCTCAACTCCTTGGAAATGTAAAAACTATCAACAGACATGTTTGAATTCACCTTTGTTCATGTTCAATCAACTGTAGGTTAGGATTAATGGGTAGTCTAGTTGAAAATGATAAAATCATCTTATGTCTCAAGGCTGAAATCTTTTTGTGGCCAGGTATGACAGATCAAACGGTAGAGGCTGAGACCAGAGAGAGTGAACTGTCCAGGTCATTCTCCAAGACGGGAGCCGTGGTTGTCTCCAACCCTCTCCCTTTTTCCAACGACGAAGTCCACACCAGCAAAGTGGAGAAAGCCACTGATTCATTGTAAGTCAAAAACATGTAGAGGAACTTGCATGTGTGACTGAGTAAAAAATTTTCAAAGTTATTTTGACCAGTAGTGCTAGAGCTTACTTTAGTATCCATAGCTTGAAGCAGAACAGGAGATAAAACATTACCTGTTTGACAGGATGCTAGTCTATTGTAGGTTTTATTCTCTAGCTGGTGCTGGTACATATTTTCACCTAGAACAAGTGGGAAAATGTGTGTCTTTCCAATGGACCAAGCATTGTAAGGATTCAAGCACAGAGCCGGCTAGCTAGCCACTTGGCCACTGACATAGAGAAAAACTCCTGACATCCAAAACAACCACATTTTCAGGCTGTCTTTAAGCTGTGAATGCTTGTGACAAGGAGTGTTGAAAGAACAATAAAAGAAAAGAAGATAGATTAGGGAGTTGATACAAATTTGAAATAGATGAGAGATAAAAGTTTCAAATGGACACAGATGATTTCAATGAGTGAATGGCTGCCATTGTGGTGACAACACATAAGCTACAGACCAAATTTTACAGGAAAATTTAAACAAATGCTTTTTGTTAGATGTATGGTAATGAACAAACTTTCTAAAATAATGTGTCCTAAAAACAGTTTTACCATATCTGTATAATGGTGACTATCTATTGAGTTGGGAAGAAGAGCAAACTTAAAAAAAATCTTGCATATATGTGTGTAGATCTGACAAAACTCAAATGCAGGTAAAAATTTATTTTACATTAACTGACAGCCTAGTGTGATCTGAGCATTTTGAACTTTATTTGTTGAAAATTGGTCAAATTTTGACAAAGTCTAGATTTTTTTGTGTAAAAAGAGTTTCAAGAATATAGCAAACCTCTTTTTGAGAAAATAACATTCTAAATTTTTCTTTTGTTTCAAAGAAAGTTTCCAGCTCTGTGCTTAAAATACCTTTTAAACAAACTTTTAGGCACTTTCAAGGTAAAATATTTCATCAGGTTGTTCACAAAAGATTATTTTAACCAAAAATTCAGAGAACTCAATATTTCTAAACCTCGATATCAGTTCACATTTTCTCTGATTTCTCAGTTTGGATCCCTTTTACCTTACGACAGATCTATACACATATGTGCTTTCATATCAGATTATTAGCAATACAGTTTATGATTAATAGAATAGCTGTATAGATATCTAAAGCGAAAACCAGCTTTGATTTGGATGAGCTCTAGATTTTGTTTGGCCACAAGCTCACCATAGATATGTCTGTTTCCCCATGTCTTCAAAATTTTCAGGAATGAGAGCGTAAGGAAGCGGCGAAAGCCCTACAGCATGCCTCGACGGAGAGGATGACCCAGAGTCCGAAGACAGCGGCACACGCCTCTAAAGGTCAGCAAGGACGATTGTCAGGGGGAGAAAGTGAAACTGAATCCAAGCGCTCTCAGCGCAGACGAAACGTGGTAACCCTCGAAGGGGAACCACTGAAATGCATTTTCACAATGAGAATGAAATCTTGGATGATCTCCCTTTGCTGGGTCAAGTTGACCCTTGTCTATCCCCTACCGTATTCACCGATGACGCTGAACAAGGTACCCCCATACTCTTAAGTAACTACCCTAGACTCGTGTAACATTATTACCCCCTAATCAACATAGCCATCATAATACCTACTAACTCTTTAATCCATGAAAGTCAAAGTTGTTTCCCTGTCTAGAGTTTTTGTTTCTACTGTGGGTTTACTTTACTACTCTCCCTGGTACCATTCCCCACAGTCTTCCTTAGTCATTCCATGTAAATCAACAAAGGATAAATTTAAGTCATGGGAAGAGGAAATTATTTTAATATAAAGATCTTACCACTGTAAGCAAGTGTATTGTTGAGTTTGATTTTTTCATAATGATCAAGGAAGAATATATATTTATAAAATTAAGAATACATAAAGTGTACATAGAGATCTATAGAGTCACTGACGGAAAATGAATAAATAACAGACAGATTTGATAGTTGGCCACATAATTCTATTTCACTCCTCTTTATACCATATGCATATATTTAGCTCTTGTTCTCCAATTAATAATTTTCTTCTATATGTCTGCTGTCTATTATAGTAACCAGAAGGTAAGTGGAAGGAATGAAGAAAAAGCTTTCTCATCTCGCCTTGATCACCGCTCAAAAGCCAATTAATCTTTTTCTGTTTAAAGAAATGACAGTTTTCTATCTTTTCTCTTTTTCACCCGTTTCATTCACAGTTTCTCGTGAGTCACTCAACCATGAAATCTTTTTGTATCAATGTTACTATTAGACAATGTTGCTTTTGATAACATTTTTGTTTCTAAGTAAATAAAACTTTGCATTGTGTGACTCGTACCTTTAGTCATAAAATGGATGCAAAGTTTTCTGAGATGAAACCACATTTAACGGTCCATAAGTTCACTAAAGTTTCTTCAGAATTTGTTTTAAAGATTCCAGTTAATGCACACCATTCTTTTTGTACTGTTTTCTCTTCATTTGTTTATTCAAAATTATTCTTTCCACGGATTGCACAGTTTAAATAAAGAAAAAGAAAACCCAGCATCCGTATCCTTTCAGATGGTAGATGGTAGTTGTGTTACGTATTTATGCATTTTTGAGTTTTGAGTTGGGATTTCCTTCTTCTGCACCTTTATTTATTTGCGTCAAAACATACAAAACCCTTCAAAGAGGTTCTAAGAAATGGCACATCTGTTTTTGGATCCTGAAGTTTGACACACAATCGTGGTAAAGCAGCAGATGCATTTGGGTTTTAGGTTCATTAATGACTTTTTATCAAACTACTGATTGTAGAAGCCGTTAACTTAAAACATTTATTTACATAAATAGTGATTAACTTACAAAGTTACACATGAATATTTTGTGCAAATTTACAAATCAAGACTTTTTAATGTGCTTTAATGAAAGTCTTCAATAATTACAAAGTTTTTAAAGCAAAGAATGGATAATGTCAATCTTATTGTAAAGATACTGTGCGTCCTATTGTAAAGATAACATCACACTTATTGTAAAGATATTATAACTATAGAAAAGGTACAATTCTGCATCCATTGCTCTGGTGAATATTCATTTTTATTATAATTAAAAATTGGTCATGCCATTTTAGTTACGTTGATAATGACAAGGAGCAAGATGTGATTGCAATGTGTTATTGATTTTGTTGTTCATGATGCGCTATTATTGAAGTTTATCTCCACCTTCACTCTCTGTGTCCTTGATCTGTGTTCTTTTGTGGATGTGTATTTGAGTGTAATGTACATGTGTATTTTTCTTTTATTCCTCCTAGAATACTATGGCATCTTTCTTTCTTTCTTTATCAGCTCCCATTCTACCTTCCGGTGGATGGGTTTAGATGCCCGAAATGATCTTTCTCCAGGCTGCCCTGTCCCGACATTTTCTGTTTCCCTCCATGAAAGTTAAATTTATTTGCGTTAATGCCTCTTTTATTTCTTCTTCCCACTTTCTCTGAGGTCTGCCTTTTGGTCTTTTACCTTGAGTTTTAGCACTGTATACTGATTTGACTATTCTATCGTCATTCATTCTGTTAACATGCCCAAACCATCTCAGTTGATTTCTTTCTTTCTTAGTTTTTATGCTATTTGCTTTGGTTTGATCTCTTATTGTTGTGTTTCTGATTTTGTCTCTGTTAGTTTTCCCTACCACTCTTCTTAGATATTTCATTTCAGCTGCCTGTACTCTACTGTATTCCCTACTGTCTAAGGTCAAGATTTCACTGCCATAGAGGAGAGTAGGGCAATACACTGTGTTGTATACTGCCATTTTGGTTTTTGTTGACAATTTTTGTTTACCTACAAATGCATTTCCTAGATGGTTATATATTGCACTTGCCTTTTGGATTCTCTGGCTGATTTCTTCTCTTACTTTCCCTCTGAGTTAGTCATTACTCCTAGGTAATTGTAGCTTTGAACTTGTTCTAAATTCTCCTGCCCAATTTAAGATTTTGTGTTTTAGCTTCCCTAGTTACTAGCATTGTTTTGGTTTTCTTCGCATTTACTCTCATTCCTCTTTTATTTAATTCATTATTCATCATGTTGATATTCGACTGGAGATCCCTTTCTGATTTTCCAAACAGAACTAAATCATCAGCAAATGAAAGCTTTGATACATTTACTGGTTTGAGCTTCCACATACCTATATTCATTTTCTTTAATTTTGAGGATGCCTTTGCAACTGAATCCATAAATGTGATAAACAAAAGAGGATTTAGGAAACAACCCTGTCTTACTCCTACGTCTACATCAAATTTTTCAGATACATTTCCAGCTACTCTCACTGCTAATGTTGGTTTATTGTAAAAACTTTTAATGGCTTCTATTAAATTTTGCTCTACGTTGTGTTCTCTTAAGGAATGCCATAGTTCGTCCCTCCTCATAGTGTCAAATGCCTTTTCTTAGTCAATAAAACACATGTGCAAGTCAACGTTTGTCTCAAGGAATTTTTCTATTATTTGTCTAATTGTAAATATGTGATCTTGTACACTTCTTCCTGGCTCAATCCACTCTGGTGTTCTTCAATTTGATCCTTTACTCTTTTCCTTAGTCTCATTTCAAGAATTCTGGCATACACTTTTCCTGGTACGCTAAGTAGTGATATCCCTCTATAGTTTGAGCATTCCATAGTTGATCCTTTCTTGTGTATTGGTACTACCGTTCCCTTCTTCCAGTTGTCTGGCACCTGTTTTGACTTCCATGCTTGTTGACATATTGCATGAAGCAGTTTGTCTGCCTCTCTCCTTGGTTTTGATCGTTTCTGGATAAACTTGATCTGCTCCTTATAGCTGTTTGGAGTTCTTCCATTGAGATATCTACACCTTCAGCTGTCTCATCTGGTTTACTTGTTACTCTTACTAATTGATCCTTGTTTCATGTTCCGGAGGGATTATGTAATTGTTGAAAATACTTTCTCCACGTTTCCATGATTTCGCTGTCTCCTTTCATTATTTCTCCGTTGGCGTTCTTAATTTGTCGTATTGGGAATGCTTTGGTACTTCTCATGCTTTTTATTGCTCCCCAAAACAGCTTTTGATTTCCTTGATAGTTTTCTTGAAGTATTTGTCCAAACTCTTCCCACTGTTCCCGTTTTGCTTTCCTAACTTCCTCTTTGGCGATAGTTCTTTTACTCATGTAATCTATCCTATCCTATGGTCTCTTTGTTTGCAAGTATTTCTTCCAGGCATCCTTCTTTTCTTTGATCTAAGTCTTGACATTCTCATTCCACCATGGTGTTCTTTTCCTATCTCCTTTAATTTGTTTCCTTCCACAGACCTCTTCAGTACAACTGAGGAGTGTTTCTTTATACATTTGTCACTTTTCTTCTATTGTGCTATCCTTCAGATCCAGCTGCCTTTCACTGATAGATGTTTTTTATCCTGGATTGGTATATCTGTTTTACTATTGGTTTATTTAGTTCTTCTATTTTGAGTTTAGTAGCTTTGTTCTCTTTCCTTTTCTGTTTGTTTTCTTCAGTTAACAATCTCATTTTGGCTATTCAGCTCCTCTGCTTACTCTTGCATCCATTGTACTGTAAAAAGGGAGCTGCCAACTATTATGTAGTCTATCATTGACTTTTCACATTTGTGTTCATTTACTCTTGTATATTTGTGGATATCTTTATGAGGGTACCTGTCCATTGCCTGGACTATGGCATCTGATAAATATAATTTCCTTTGCCTCAATTAATTTTGTCTTCCTGTCTTCTTTCCTTTGGTTTGTGTCTAATTGACAGACAGAAGGCTTTGTCTGTCTTCTTTTTGAGATTAAAAGTTCATTAACTTATTTTTCCCCTTAGACAAAGTTAACAGTACTTTGTCAACACCTTTCCTGAGATACCCGTAGCCACATCTCACAGGAAATGATTTTTTTCTTAAAAGAAGAAAATGCGGGACGGGGGAAAATTAAGATTCAAAGCATCAAATGATGGAAGTTTAAAATCGCTTGGAGAAAAGAATAAATGTGAAACTGAAATTTGAAAGAATAGAATTATTTACATATGGTTACATTGTATATTTATCAATGTTATCTATTTAAAAAAATAGTTGCATTGAATAGTTACAAACAAGAACTCTTTCAATGTAAGCACTTTAAAACAATCGTTCATTCATTATTTAGTAACTCATATACATGTTCTTGCCTTTCCAACAGCTTTGAGGCACCTTGTGTTGCCTAGGTATGAATTTATTTCCTCTTTCAGTCGCTTTGTCAACACTTGTACTAGCATACAACCTAGAATTTTTTAGCTTGTGACCATAATTGTACCATTTCATGTTATTATCAGTCAGTTTTGATGTGAAGTTTGAAATTATAAGAAAATCGTTATCGAACTACAGGGATGTCGATAAATTTCACAAATGTTCATTAAGATCCATGGGTGGTATCACTAGCACTTTGGCTTGATGTCCCCGTTGTTTCGATGACTAGCCTGGATTTTTCAGTCGCATCTGGGATCTAGTGCATTTCTGTATTCCTCCTAAGGGCTCTAAAGCTCAAACACTGCTGCGCTGCCTTTTTACACCTCTACCTTCGTATGACATGGAATGCCTAAACTGTATTTCCATCCAATAATTGTGGATATTAGTTTTGTTTGAAATTTATGGCTGCTTAAGAGAAAAAATCTAACTATAGCTTTCATTTCATAACCTTTGCAATATAGAATGATATGCAGGCCTGTCATTTCAATCCAACAGCTCAGCCGTAATGTGTAGAGGAAGAGGATAAACATATCCTTAATGAGCCATGCAAAAATCAAGTTGTCAATTGAATTGAGAAAATGCTTTGCTTACAAGCATGGGCTCTCTAGTTTGTTCTCTTCATGGTGCACAAGAAAACAAAATACTTCATGGAGAAAATGCGTTAAGAGGAAAACGGTAGTTGACGTCAATAGAAATACAAATGATCATTTTTGTCTTGATTTGGCTCGCTGAGAGTTATGTTGTTGTAGATAGATTGAATGCTCTGTAACATGACTATTTGTGGTTTTTACATGGTGAAGACTTAACAGGAAGTGCCATGCGCGCCACCTCAGCTGTCCTTGTGCCCAGGTATTTGTTTCGATTCTTACGTCACGTCAAACGCCTCATGTTTCTTTGAAAACAATTTATGCCTATGTTTCTGTTGTTTAGCTCTCTTTTTTCTTTTTTGCCATTTATTTCTAAACGAATCATTTTTGCTTCCTTCCTTTTTTTATTTTAATCAGTAGCACTTTTATTGTCCCTCATCTAATTCCTAAGATAGAGTAGTTCTAGCACTTTCCTTTGTCTAAGCCAACATTGGTAGAAGGAGAAGGAAATATATTATTCCTTAGTAAACACCTGACAGTGTGATGTAACTTTCAGTAAAGTCAGATAAATAAACTAGGTCCCAGATCATTTTACTTCTCCAGGTTCAGATATCAAACCTTAAATTTGTAATTTTTTTTGCTTTTGAGTTTAGGTTTATGCTTTTAGTATGTACATGAGTAACTGTCAAAATACAGTCATCCTATATCTTTGAAAAGTTTGTAGCGTCCTTGGTTGCCATAGAAACGGCTGCCATCTTGGATTTTGACTCAATTTTTAAAATCTATCTCCTCCCTTAGTTATGAATGAAATCACTCAAAACCTGTGCAGATCCTCTTTTCCATTCACTATCTAAAGATTGACTTCGGTTTTTGCAAGATTTCGGATATATTTTTTTTAATGAATTTTTGAAAATACTATATATCATGAATGTACAAAAACGGCATTTTGTTTTTCTTTTTTTTATAATTTCTCAAATAGTTTACAATATATAAAAAAAACGACATCATTCTATTAACATTGACAAGAGAATATGTGTGCCAAATATAATACAAATCATTCGGTAAATGGCAGAGGAGGTAGAATTTTAGTGTGGAAAAACGACATTTCGAGAAAAATGCAAGTAAAAACATCAAAAGAAAATAACACAAAACAAACGCTTCACACAGGTTTCCCTTGTTGTAGCCCCCTTACTCTTTTGACAGTCTCTGGCATTGTTACTTATGTAAATAGGATTATAAATCTAGGTTTAGATGTGCACTGTTGTGAAAACAGACATCGAAAGGACCAGTTTTTTGTTTTTCCTCTATATCCTATGCTTGTGCGCGTGTTTACATACACACTGATGCGCAGTGCCTCTTATATCACACAGCGATGGGCAGACCCATCGTTCCGTGATGGCAGAAACTAGATCAATGTCGGCGTTGCCACATTTGGCGATTAACCGCCAATATACGGGTTTTACTGCCATTTTCTCAGTCAGTGTTAAGGGAATTTACGTCAAAATTTTGATTGTTTTTACCTACACTCACCTACAAAATATTTTGTAAAAAAAAACAACATACGTCATATAGACATTTTTCTGCCATGAACTTGTAGATAAATGATCGTTCTACCCGAATATGTAAAGAACAGGAAATCAACCTTTGGTCCAAAACTCGCCAGTCCAGGTGCCCTCCTCCCCCCTCCTCCCTTAATGTCAGTACATTATCAAGCTGATGAAATATTTGTTAAATTCATAGACTAACAATTTAAGCACAAAAAAAAGTACATAACAGCATTATTGTTATGTTTGCAGTTCAAAGTTGAAAGAGCCAATGGCATCACCAGAGTTACGTCCCTTCGAAAATGGCAAGCTGCAAAAGACAGCAAAAATTAAAACTAGACAAAAATTGTCCATATCCAGGGAGTGTTGCATTTGCATTAGTCATCGTTTAAAAACTGTCCAAAGAATTCAAATGGACTTTTCTAAAACCAGCCCTCTAGCTGTCTGCTCTTTATATGGCCTATATGCAAACTGCCATTAGACTGACTCTAAATTATCTTTAGACTGACTCCAAATTGCCTTTGAATTGATACCTCATTGCCTTTAGATTGACTCCAAATTGCCTTTGAACTGACACCCAATTGTCTTTAAACTGACTCCAAATTGCCTTTGGACTTGCTCCAAATTGCTTTGGATTGCACTGTTAAACAAAGATGGCCTTGCAGATAAGATCACCTGCCACTGATGCTGAGAGCCGGGTTTGTTTCTTTGTGTCCTGGCATGAAACAACAATCCAGTGTTTTTTTTCTTTTTCAAATTGAAATCGTCACCTGATCACAGGAGAATCATGTCCTTTGTGAGCCAGGTGATAACTGCATGGTCTTATGCTGTGTTTGTGACCTTTAAGATGGCTATAGCAGAATTCAAATTTTCCCACAAAGCCAAGGATTTGCACAAATGTAGATCGTTCTAATGCTAACCACCCGAAGGATTTCTATGCTGATAAATTAGTTATACATTGTAGTATCTTATTTGTTAGAGTTTGTTGTTTTTCAATATTTTCCCTTTTTTCCCCTTCATTCTTTGAATATATTTTATTGCCTGCAATTTTTCACTTTTGTTGTCATTTTACTAGTTGTCTAGGCAGCAAGATTTGGTATAATCTTGACAGTCTCCCGATTTTTACGTCTTTGTTTCTCACGTCATTTGACTTTTTATGCTTTTTTTATGAGCTTTTCTTCTGTGTTCCGTTTTGACCTACAGGCTCTGTGCACAGTACCCTGTTCTCTTTGTCATCATTAAATCAACAAAAATTGTCATACGCTGTTCTCTTTCTTGGAGAATAAACAACTATTATAAGAAAGCTAGTCTGTGTGAGAGATTTTTAGGAACAAAAAGGATTTGAGTAAGAGAAAAGTTTATGAGTAGTGACAACACACAGAGAGGAAAAGCAAATTTTTTTATTTCAAGTCAATTTTGATATCAAGAAATGAAATGAAATTTGAAAAATCTCATGCAAACCTGAAAGACGAGTAAAAGTAGAAACACACGGTTGAAAAGAATGACAACAGTAAAATGAATAGAAAAGAACACAATTTGTGAAACAAGCAGGCTGACGTTTTACATCACGGATTAGCACACAGAAAAAAGAGGATCTTGATGAATGCTAATGCATAGATATCCTTGTTTGTTGTTAATGCAGTTTTACAATTTTTCTATGATTTCTTTCTTTTTTCATAACTCTCTTGATTTTGATTGAATGTGAAAAGAGTTCTTGTAAATCAGATTATTTTTGAACTTTTTTTTTATCCATTTTATCCAAATTTTAGAAAATGCTTTTTACAATATGAGCTGTGTTTTTGCCTGTTTTTTTTGTCCTGTCACTCCTTACCTCACAAATTGTCATTAATTTTCATGCATTTTCAAAATCTTAGGTATTTTTTTCTTTATTCATTAATTTCCCCACAAAGATAAACATCTTTAAGAACTTGATGTTGATTAAAGATTAAATCTTAAATTATCTTTGTAAAGAGAATAAAGGAAAAAAAACTAAAACAATTATCTTTTTCATTTTCAAATCCGACTTAATCTTTTTATCGACTGGATAAGGTATAATAAGATGCGTTAAGATGTACAGTAATTTTATTTTTTATAGAAAATAAGATTGTGGTTGGTATTGCCCCACTGTTTCTTGGAAATATATTATGGCTATTGTTTGGATCAAAACACATATATATGCCACAGACCAAATTTTACAGGAGTTTCAAAAAGATACTTTCCTCAATGAGTAGCAGTGAACAGATTTTTAAAATTGCCTTTAAATTTATTTTATATATTTTGACAACCCTGACATTTTGAATAAATTGATGTATATGAGATGATTATCAATTATTGATTCAGCAGAGAAGATAGAAAATTAAAATTTGGTGTCTACTTTATTTGGTGTTAGATATAAATCCAAATGCATATCAGTGAGAAAGGATGTAAGTAATAGGTGCACTAAATGAGTGTCTGTGTGAAAATCTGTACATAATCGTTCTTATCCAAATGTGTATTATGAGAAAAGTTGTAAGTAATTTGTCCTATTTAAATGTGTACCTGTGAGAAAATCCATTAGTAATTGGTGCAATAGACCAAGTGTGTATCTGAGAAAATCTATAGTAGGTCTAACTGACCAAGTATGTATCTGATAGAACCTGTAAAATAAGAAATTGAAATAGGTCTAACTGACCAAGTATGTATCTGATAGAACCTATAAGAAATAAGCCAAATTGCCCAAGTGCCATATGGTATATGTATCTGAGAAAATCTATAATAGGTCTAACTGACCAAGTATGTATCTGAGAAAATCTATAATAGGTCTAACTGACCAAGTATGTATCTGAGAAAATCTATAATAGGTCTAACTGACCAAGTATGTATCTGAGAAAATCTATAATAGGTCTAACTGACCAAGTATGTATCTGAGAAAATCTATAATAGGTCTAACTGACCAAGTGTGTATCTGAGAAAATCTATAATATGTCTAACTGACCAAGTATGTATCTGATAGAACCTGTAAGAAATAAGCCAAATTGCCCAAGTGCCATATGGACCAAGTATGTATCTGAGAAAATCAACTGACCAATTGTGTATCTGATACAATCTGTAATAGGCCCAAGTTGTGTATCTGATACAATCTGTAACAGGCCCAATTAACCAATGGTCTATCTGAGAAAACCTGTAAGTAATGGGCCCAATTGTCCAAGTGTGCTATGAATACATTTCTAAAAGATCAAAACAAGTCAGATAGAATGGTGCAGAGTTAAAGATAGAAGAACAAAAGAATATTACTTAAATTTCTTCTTTTAGACTTTTTAACTGAATGAACATTTCATTTCTATCTCCTATGCTGCAGCGTTATATCTTTGTCAATGGTATGTACAATTTGAATTTGTCTGAATTGCTGTTATGTTTTTGTACATTTTCCTCATCTCCAGCCATGCTACTTGATTTAGCTGTGTCACACTGTTATCATGCCTCTCTTCGCACTATGATTATGTTTCTCTTTATACTGTGACTATTTCTCTCTTCATACTGTGATCATGTTGCCCTTTATACTGTAACTATTTCTCTCTTCATACTGTGATCATGTTTTCTTTATACTGTGACTATTTCTCTCTTCATACTGTGATCATTCTCTCTCTGTACTGTGATTATGTGTCTCTCTGTACTGTGATTATGTCTCTCTCTGTACTGTGATTACTTGTATCTTTTGTACTCTATTTATTTCTCTCCTTGTACTGTGCATATTTTTCTTTGCTTCCATCAGGCTCTCTGCATTCAGGAATTAAAACTGAAACAGAGCAGATAAACTAATTCAGTTTCATTTCGCTATTTGATTTACATTTTTCTTGTTTTTAATGATACAACACTTCGCCTTTCATTCAGCTGATAAGAAAAAATTCAAACTCTGGTAACGTTTTCTGTCTAGCATGAGATTGCTTCACCCATGCTTTTTTTATTTATTCGGATACTTGGCAATAAAAAAAGCAACAGGTGTAACACTTTGAAATCTTTTATAGTTGTTTTAATTGAAGTACTTGAAAAAAATATTTTTCTTGTCTGGTATGGATGTAATAATGCTGAAATTAATGACGGATTATTTTTTGTCTCGGCAGACCCATCACCAGCTCTGGCGTTCAGCCCAGCGTGCGTTCATCACGAGTCGGCGAGCCTCTGAACCTATCCTTGGTAAAAACACTGTCACAAATTTCATTTTCTGATTATTCTTCCATGATACATATGAGAAAATTAATTAAAAATTTATACAGTTTGTTCAGACCTGTGGCGTCGGTGGCCAAGTGGTTAGGATGCCGGATTGGGGATCATGAAGTCCTGAGTTCGAATGCTAGCAAAGGTCGATCTGGCGTTAGCTTCCTTACGAAAGACATTTGACACTCATTTTCCCTACTCTACCCAGGTGCAAATGGGTACAAGCATTAGCTTGGGAGTAAAAACCTGCGTCAGAGTAGAGCCTTGGCCGGGAGGTGATTATTGTCACCTGTCCCGCTCCACGCTATTGAAACTGGCATAAGCTCTGGCTCTATGGGCCATAACTTTACCAATAATAATAATAATAATACTTAATTCATCCAAAGAAGGAAATTGCATTCTGTTCCTCATAAAAAAATTAAAAGTCATAATACATATTCATCATTAAAAGTGCTAAACATTAATGCAGTAATATAGTAAGAGTATTAGTATGACAAATACATCACAGAAATGTGTAAGAATAGATATACAACCTCATTCGAGCTCTCCCACAGCCCCCCCCCCCCCACACACACACACACACGCGCCCTCGATCAAAGCTCATTTATCCATGCTCGTCCCCCACGTCCATTTGTTTTGATAAATATATCACAGAGATGTGTAGGATATACAACCATATTCGACCTCCCCCTACCCATACTCACAACACTTCCCAACAGACCCCTACACACAAACACACCTTCGGTCAAAGCTCATTCATCCATGTCCAACCCCTCCCTCCCAGGTCCAGTTGTTTTGATAAACTGATCACATATATATATTTGATTCCCACACACACACACAATACATCTCAACCGGCCCCCATACATACGCCCTTGGTCAAAGCTCATTCATCCATGCCCAACCCCCACCTCCATTTGTTTTGATAATACATCACAGAATGCTTAGGCTATACAACTTCATTCGGACCCTCCTCCTCCACCCCACACACACACACATAATACATCCCAACGGACCCCCACATATTATTTGGTTATATGTCATTCATAAACTGTGTCAAATGAGTCCTGTGTTTCCCAATCAGCCCACCTGCCTTTCTGATAACTCTGTCAAGTCTCCTTCTATCAAATTTAGTTATGTTCCCACCCCAACTAGGAAGTCCAAAGGTCAACACCGAACATATAACTGACAAATAGAACATTTTCAATAGGTGTGTATCGACATGAAAAGATTTCAGTTTTCTCATGCAATAAAGCTGTGTGTTCGCTTTTTTTCATGATGTTGTCCGTGTTCTCAGTCCAACTCAATGTGTTATCAATAATTATTCCTAAATACTTGTAGCTTTGTGCTCGCTCAATTTCTATCCTTATTATGATGACTGGGGAGGGTAAAATTTTATTTTTCCGGAAATCAATTATCATTTCCTTACTTTTTGAACCATTTAGTTCAAGGTAATTTGGTCGCACCAGCTCACAAAATTGTCTACTTCACTTAAATAATTATTGTCATTAATTATATGTCCGATTTCCCCAGTATTGTCCGCATATTTGTCTATGATGACGTCATCATGTTTGGATCTGCAGTCTGCGGTGTACAGGGAGAAGAGAAGTGGGGATAATACTGTACCCTGGGGAGCACCAGTATTAGGATATAATGTGTCAGAAGTTATGTCAACAGGAAGTTTGGTTTGATTTTCTAAGAGATAAGGGGAAGACGAAGGCCGCATTTTGACAAATTGTGGGCGGTTGCTGACGTAATCTAAAATCCAAAGTACGGTGTAGGCGTTAACGTTCATTTCAATGAGTTTTTCAGCGAGTATGTGTGGTTGGATGGTGTTAAATGTACTAGAAAAATTGTAAAACATAATTCGGATAGAACTGCCTTTTTTCTCAAGATGTGAGTAAATAGAATTTATTACATGGAACAAAGCATCATCAAGAGATCTATGTTTCCTATATGCAAACTGCAAAGGATTGATAAAATTGTCAACTAAGATTTGTAATGTGCAAAGAATTACTTTTTCAAATATTTTCAAAGGAAATTATGCTGTTAATGCTATGGGGCAGAGGCCATTCATGTTGGTAACATGTTTCTTTTTTTGGGACTGGGACAATACACAAGGTTTTCCAAATACTTGGGATTACACACTGGGACACTGACATATTATGAAATTAGCAGAAAACAGAACTCAGCTGATCAGCTCACGTTTTAAGGACTTTGGGCTGAACACCATCAGTGCCATTCGCCTTATTTGGGTTAACCCTTTTCATGGTGTCTTTAACAGATTTTTCAGTTGTGACAATACATTTAGTCTTGACAACAATCATCCCTGTTAGTTTGTTTTTAATATTCTCTTTTTCCTCACTGAAATCATGACAATCAAACCTTGCATAAAAATTATTTAAATCATTAAGCCAGGACACAGAATCAGACGCCACTTCCAGATTTTTACGCTGAGACCCACTCATCAAATGCATACCCTTCCAAACTTTACTCATGTCATTTAATTTGAAATTTTCTTCAATCTAACTTTTATATTCTTTTTTAATTCCTTTTGGACTTTAGAGACGCTCATATTGATCATTCACTTGAAATGCTTTTTTCTTTTTGTTTAAGAGCTCTTTTATTTCAACACCCATGGCTTATTGTTGCTGAAAATGTTAATATTTTTCTTAGGTATGACAATTTCTACTACTTACTTGATTAGACCCACTTCAATTGTAAACTCTTTGATTGGACACTTTTTCCTCTCTTAACCTTTTTTTCCCCATGTGTATTATAGTGGTCATGGCCTTATGCGATAATATATCAAGTGACCGATTTAGCGGGTAATCCGAACATGTGTCGTTAACTTTGTGTCAAATGAGAAATGTTCCTTTTCATAACTGCTTGAGAGCAATCTTTGAATATGTGTGTCCCCAGAAGGCTTTGATTTTGATTGTTTTACTTACTATATAGAAGGGTAAAGACAAACAGTGAGGCAAGGGGCATGTCGGAAGTAAAAGTAATGACACAAGATAATATGAAAGCCTCATAGGAACAAAGACGAGACAAATACAAGGAATAGTCAAAAAAATCCTGGCCGCCAAGGAAACAACCGCCATATTGGATCTTGACCCAATTTTCAAAATCTATCTCCTCATTTAGTTGTGTATAAAATCACTCAAAATCTGTGAAGATTATTTTTTTTATTCAATATCTGAAAAGTGACATCGGGTTTTTTTTTAGATATTTTGGACTTTTTTCATTATGAAGTTTTGAAAATAACGTATATCGTTTATATGAAAAAAAAAGGCATTTTTATTACAAACAAAAAAATTCTCAAAAAGTGTACAAGATATAAATAAAAACCCGACGTCATTCTATTAACATTGACGAGAGGAACCTGTGTGCCAATTATATTAATATAATACAAGTCGGTCGGTAAATGATTTCAAGTCATCTGGATCAGACTGTAATTGCTATGTGATATTGGGAAAAAAGAAACAAAAACAAATGATCAACAGGACGTGTGCATACAATGTGTACATGTACATTGCTATTTCAAGACAGCTCAGAATTAGTGAGAATTAGATTTAGCAAGATTTTGTGGTCTCGCTTACCATGTTCCACTGTTCTACAATACAATGATACTATTCAATATCTGGATTTCAACTTTTGAAGTTTTACATGAGCTATTGCACTAACATGCTGTTATGAAGGTATAAATGGAGCACGGCAATGACTCTAGATCTAGATGTTGACGTAGACAATCCAGTAACGCCAAGGCTTCATTAATAATTATAACAAGGCTATATATTATACTCACAGTCAGCATTTAATGGGTGAAGTAAACACAAATATATCCATTGTTAGCTGGCATAAAACGAGGATGTGGAATCTACACTACTTTCTTGTACTACTCTCTCTCTGTCATAGTTAACCTCCGCTGTTTATAGTCCAAAATTAAGGTATTTCTCAACAGAAATTTCCACACCATTCTAAACATTTCGACAAAGTTCTGCAAAATTCTTTCCCTTTCCAGATGTAAGCAAATTGTTGCTAGCACTATTAGGTACACCAAAATGATTACATCGCAAACTCAATGTGGGTTTTAAACACACTAAATTGATTACGTCATAGGTTCTCCTTTACTAGGGTACCCTTACAAAACTATAAGTAACTCTGTTACACATGCTTTTCTTTCATTACTATCTATATAAGGATGCATTGTTCATGTTTTATTGACAGGAGTCGCACAGCTATTCATGTTTTATTGACAGGAGTCTCACAACTGTTCATGTTTTATTGACAGGAGTCTCACAACTGTTCATGTTTTATTGACAGGAGTCTCACAGCTATTCATGTTTTATTGACAGGAGTCTCACAACTATTCATGTTTTATTGACAGGAGTCTCACAACTGTTCATGTTTTATTGACAGGAGTCTCACAACTATTCATATTTTATTGACAGGAGTCTCACAACTGTTCATGTTTTATTGACAGGAGTCTCACAACTATTCATGTTTTATTGACAGGAGTCTCACAACTATTCATGTTTTATTGACAGGAGTCTCACAACTATTCATGTTTTATTGACAGGAGTCTCACAACTATTCATGTTTTATTGACAGGAGTCTCACAACTATTCATGTTTTATTGACAGGAGTCTCACAACTATTCATGTTTTATTGACAGGAGTCTCACAACTATTCATGTTTTATTGACAGGAGTCTCACAACTATTCATGTTTTATTGACAGGAGTCTCACAACTATTCATGTTTTATTGACAGGGATCTCACAACTGTTCATGTTTTATTGACAGGGATCTCACAACTATTCATGTTTTATTGACAGGATCTCACAACTGTTCATGTTTTATTGACAGGGATCTCACAACTATTCATGTTTTATTGACAGGGATCTCACAACTATTCATGTTTTATTGACAGGATCTCACAACTGTTCATGTTTTATTAACAGGAGTCTCACAACTGTTCATGTTTTATTGACAGGGATCTCACAACTATTCATGTTTTATTGACAGGAGTCTCACAACTGTTCATGTTTTATTGACAGGAGTCTCACAACTATTCATGTTTTATTGACAGGAGTCTCACAACTATTCATGTTTTATTGACAGGGATCTCACAACTGTTCATGTTTTATTGACAGGAGTCTCACAACTGTTCATGTTTTATTGACAGGAGTCTCACAACTGTTCATGTTTTATTGACAGGAGTCTCACAACTGTTCATGTTTTATTGACAGGAGTCTCACAACTGTTCATGTTTTATTGACAGGAGTCTCACAACTATTCATGTTTTATTGACAGGGATCTCACAACTATTCATGTTTTATTGACAGGAGTCTCACAACTATTCATGTTTTATTGACAGGGATCTCACAACTGTTCATGTTTTATTGACAAGGATCTCACAACTATTCATGTTTTATTGACAGAGATCTCAGAGGTGCCAAGAGGAGGTGATGTTGCGGACTAAAACCCCGCGTCACGCAGCATTTACTGGGTTGAGTTTTGAATTGTCAACACACCATTTTCTACCCCTGTCTTGCATTGCCGTTCAGCATTTTTACTTTTTGAGACGTCTGAGCTCTACCGCTAGTACCAGTTGTGAAATAATTGATCTACAATCAAGATGGGAACATCTTTTATGTGTATGCGCTACGAGTGTATATAATATATCAAATATGTCATCTGGTTTACACAACTCTGAATCAGAGTTACAATCCTATAGCTGTTTCCTTTTATTGAGAGTAATGACAGTATCATGTCTTAAATAGGTAGTAGATATACAGATATCTATTGACATTTTTTCTATTATTTCGATTGCTGATAGATTGATGATTGTATTGTTTTGTATTTCAAGCTGCCATATTTAGTCATCTTTAGAATTGTAAAATTTTATTTTTGTGATATTTAACAAAGACTCAGAATAAGACAAAGATGTACAGAAATTATTTGTTTACAAAGGTTAGACATAGACACATTTTACTTTATTTTATTTACAGTTTTATAAACTTTTCCAAGTTACCATTTTTATTCTGTGTTTGCAGTGATACAGCAAGTTCATACTTTCGTGCTTTCATGTGTATACTCAGGGTTTGCCGTGATGTGTAAATGTATATATGTACACACACACACACAAACAGACAAACACGCTTCCATACACATATTTATGCATACCAACATACTTACACACATACATACAAAGACACACACATACATACAAATACATAATTACATATATACATATATGTATAAACACATAGTTGCCTACATGCATGCATATATACATACATACATACATACATACATACATACATACATACATACATACATACATACATACATACTTACATGCATGCATATATACAAACATACTTGCATACATGCATACATACATACATACATACATACATACATACATACATACATACATGCATACATACATACATACATACATACATACATACATACATACATACATACATATACACACATGCATACATACATACTTACATGCATGCATGCATACATACATACATACATACATACTTGCATACATGCATGCATACATAGATACATAAATATTTACATGCATACATTCATACATACGTACATACATACTTGTATACATGCATACATACATACATACATACATACATATATGCATACATACACACTTACATGCATACATCCATACTTACATGCATGCATACATACATACATAAATACATAAATATGTGTACCTAAAGATCTGATGTGTATTTATTTGTGCCCCCTGCATAAAAGATATTACCATAATTTACAATGACCCTATATTTTCAGTCATGACCACAAAACCAAAGGTTAAATTTATTTACTATTTTTCTACCAGTATTCTTACCAAACTGCATATCTGATCATATGAATATTTATAGATGTAAATTCCTGTTATTTTTTTATTTTACTTTTATGAATGTGTGAATGGTGTACCCCCTTCTTGTGTCTTAATTCAATGTGTGAACCTTGAAATGTCACCGATATATATCCATATTATTGCCATACATCCTAGTCCTAGTCTCTGTCCGTGTCATTACATTGAAGCTCATTTTTACTTCAATTCAAAATGTTATAGATATTGATGATAATAAGAAAACAGATAAGGATAATGATAATAATAATAATAATAATAATAATAATAATAATAATAATAATAATAATAATAAAATAGTGAACAGTAGTTGTCACATAAATGCCTGTGACTTGGGAATCAGAGAAAACTGGCATTGAGGCGACACAGGCATTTATGGGGAAATCAGTTGAGGCAAGAAGTTGGGGCTGTCACTAAGAGAGTCCATTGAGTACGTTTCAGAAATTCAACATTTACCTTTTGACAAGATCGTTTGTTTTAGAAGAGACCTCAGTTTTATGAAAATTGAATGCAAGAAATAAGAACGCCTGGAAACCAAGGGAACGCCTGGAAACCATTAAATTCTTTAATACTTAGGTGGTGAGCACCAGAGCAGGTTGACCATCGCTGGCCACGAAGACCCTATATGGCCAATGCGAGACAGAGAGGCAATAAAATTGTTCATACCTCGCCCTAATTCAGTAGCAATGGGTGCCTAAAAATTAAAAAATGCCAGGTAATTTCATACAACATACGACACCAAAGGAAAAGCTGTGGGCGGAGTCCAGATGACCGCTCCATTCTAATTTCTGTGTGACAAACCAGTGATCCAATGGGACAAAGGCTGTGGGGTGGGGTACAGTGGCTACTGTTGTTAAGAAAGAGGACACTGGCCATTATCTTATAATAATAGTACATTGGATAGGCATACGAATTATAGGTGGTTACAATGCATGGCAAATTGTTGAAGGTCATGAATTTTGGTGGCAAGCATTTAGGTGGTAACTACTGTAATAAAGATGAAAATGATGATACTAATAATGATGATAATTATAATAATAATGATCATAGTAAGAAACTATTTTTTTGTATAATGTTAACAATAATTATGGTAATAGTAGTATTAATATTAGTAATAATAATAACAAAAAAGAGGATGAAGTTGAGGAACATGATGCTAATGACGAGGAGGAGAAGAAGACATAAAATACAAAGAGATTGAAAAATATGGACATGGAGAAGAAGAAGATGCTGAAGATGACCATGATGGTGAAGAACAACAAAAATGATTGTCAATAGCAAATCATGAAAACGTTAATGGTCATGTAACAAGTATCTGCCTTGTTTGCATGTCCTTCTTTAACATCTTTTTGCCTAATATTGACTTGTTTTGGATTTTTATCCTTTTTATTTCATACTTGAAACTAAGCCTTTTTTTATATTTTATTGGAATGTATCTTGTTGAATTTTGTTTCTCATAATGAAGGCATTGGTTTCATATTAAAGACGTCAGTTTCATATAGAGTTTGTTTCTTTACATGTTGCAAATGAGTAATTTAAAATAAAAATATACTTTCCTTAGATAATGAAATTAACTTTATAGTAAGGGAAATCTCCCATAGTCTCTGTGCAAGCACTTTATGCATCCAGCAGTCAATTACAGAAGAGCTGAATATTTAAGAACACAAGAAGAATGAGGCATGTGTTACTTGAATGAGAATGTGTTACTTCAATTAGACATATGTCACTTGAATGAGATATGTATTACTTGCATGAGATATGTGTTAATTGAAGGAAATGTTAAATGAGATATGTTTTACCGTTAATTACACATGGGAAATATGTGTGTTACTTGAATTACTTGAATGAGATTTGTTACTTGAATGAGATGTTTTACCGATACTTGAATTACACATGTTTTACTTGAATGAGACATGTGTTACTTGAATGAGAATGTGTTACTTGAATGAGATTGTGTTACTTGAATGAGATATGTGTTACTTGAATGAGATATGTGTTACTTGAATGAGAATGAATGTTACTTGAATGAGATATGTGTTACTTGAATGAGAATGTGTTACTTGAATGAGATATGTGTTACTTGAATGAGAATGTTACTTGAATGAGATATGTTTTACTTGAATGAGATATGTGTTACTTGAATGAGATGTGTTATGAATGTTACTTGAATGAGATATGTTTTACTTGAATGAGATATGTTTTACTTGAATGAGACATGTGTTACTTGAATGAGAATGTGTTACTTGAATGAGAATGTGTTACTTGAATGAGACATGTTTTACTTGAATGAGATATGTGTTACTTGAATGAGACATGTTTACTTGAATGAGATATGTGTTACTTGAATGAGAATGAGATATGTTACTTGAATGAGATATGTGTTAATGAGACAGAATGAGAATGTGTTACTTGAATGAGATATGTTTTACTTGAATTATGTTTTACTTGAATGAGACATGTGTTACTTGAATGAGATATGTTACTTGAATGAGATATGTGTTACTTGAATGAGAATGTGTTACTTGAATGAGATATGTTTTACTTGAATAAGGTATGTTTTACTTGAATGAGACATGTGTTACTTGAATGAGATATATGTTACTTGAATGAGATATGTGTTACTTGAATGAGAATGTGTTACTGAATGAGATATGTTTTACTTGAATGAGACATGTGTTACTTGAATGAGGTATGTGTTACTTGAATGAGATGTGTTACATAATGTTTTACTCGACTGAGAATGTGTTACTTGAATGAAATATGTTTTACTTGAGAATGTGTTACTTGATATGTGTTACTTGAATGAGGTATGTGTTACTTGCATGAGATATGTGTTACTTGAATGAGATATGTTTTACTTTACTGAGAATGTGTTACTTGAATGAAAATGTGTTACTTGAATGAGATATGTGTTACTTGAATGAGAATGTGTTACTTGAATGAGATATGTTTAACTTGAATTAGACATGTTTTACTTGAAGGAGATATGTTTTACATGAATGAGATATATTTTACTTGAAGGAGATGTGTTTTAAATTAATTAGATATTTTTTACTTGAAGGAGATATACTTTACTTGAATGAGACGTATGTTACTTGAATTAGACTTGTGTTACTTGAAAGAGACATTTGTTATTTGAATGAGACATGTGCTATTTGAATGAGATATGTGATACTTGAATGAGACAAGTGCTACTTGAGTGAGACATGTGCTACTTAAATGAGACAAGTGTTACTTGGCTGAGACATGTGTTGCTTCAATTAGACATATGTTGCTCGAATTAGGCATGTGATTTTTGAATGCGACATGTGTTACTTGAATTAGACATGTGTTATTTGAATGAAGTATGTGTTATTTGAATTAAACGAATCTTGCTTTAATGAGACATGTTTACTTGAATTAGACATGTGTTACTTGAATTAGCCATGGGTTACTTGAATTAAATATCTTTTGTTCGAATAAGACATGTGTTATTTGAATTAAACATGTGTTATTTGAATGAGACATGTGTTATTTGAATTAAACATGTGTTATTTGACTTAGACATGTGTTACTTGAATTAGACATGTGTTATTTGAATAGAGCATGAGTTATTTGACTTAGACATGTGTTACTTGAATTAGACATGTGTTATTTGAATAGAGCATGAGTTATTTGACTTAGACATGTGTTACTTGAATTAGACATGTGTTATTTGAATAGAGCATGAGTTATTTGAATAAGACGAGTCTAACTTGAATGAGACATGTTTATTTGAATTAGACATGTATTACTTGAATTAGACATGTGGTACTTGAATGAGACATGTATTATTTGAACTAGACATGTGTTACTTGAATTAGACATGTTGACTTGAATTAGACACGTGTTATTTGAATTAGACATGTGTTATTTGAATGAGACTTGTGTTACTTGAATGAGGCATATGATTTTTGAATGAGACATGTGTTGCTTGAATTTGACATCTTTTGCTTGAACAATAAAGTGAGAAACAGAAGACAAAGAAAAAGAACATATAGACGGAGAAGTAGAGAAACATCTCACTTCACAGAGCATTTTGTATAATTCAGGTTGTGATCAGTTTGAATGTTGGATACAAAACAGTTTTGAGGGACCAAACTTTCCTTAAATGCTTCATGTTAAGATATCTTACCATTGCTTTGTAGATATGTCAAAGAAACTTTATATATATATATATATATATATATATATATATATATATATATATATATATATATATATATATATATATATATATATATATATATATATATATATATATACTACTCTTTTTTAGTTTAAGCATAATAGAATTAGAAATCCATGTTTGATGGCATTGTGCCACATTTGTTGCTATCCCTAAACCTCTTATTAATTTTTAATGTATCACTCTAAATCTGTTAGGTAATGCATTGCACTAAATCTGTTTGGTTAATGCATTACTCTAAATATGTTAGGCTAATGCATTGCTCTAAATCTGTTAGGTAATGCATTGCTCTAAATGTGTTAGGTAATGCATTGCTCTAATTATGTTAAGTTAATGCATTACTCTAAATATGTTAGGTAATGCATTGCTCTAAATATGTTAGGTAATGCATTGCTCTAAATATGTTAGGTTAATGCAAATATGTTAGGTAATGCATTGCTCTAAATATGTTAGGTTAATGCATTGCTCTAAATATGTTAGGTAATGCATTGCTCTAAATATGTTAGGTAATGCATTGCTCTAAATATGTTAGGTAATGCATTGCTCTAAATATGTTAGGTAATGCATTGCTCTAAATATGTTAGGTTAATGCAAAATATGCATTGCTCTAAATATGTTAGGTAATGCATTGCTCTAAATATGTTAGGTTAATGCATTGCTCTAAATATTTTTAGTAATGCATTAGGTTAGGTTAATGCATTGCTCTAAATATGTTAGGTAATGCATTGCTCTAAATATGTTGGGTTAATGCATTGCTCTAAATCTGTTACATAATGCATTGCTCTGAATATGTTAGGTTAATGCATTGCTCTAAATATGTTAGGTTAATGCATTGCTCTAAATATGTTAGGTTAATGCATTGCTCTAAATATGTTAGGTTAATGCATTGCTCTAAATATGTTAGGTTAATGCATTGTTCTAAGTTATTTTTTTTGTTTTAATTTTGAATAAATAACTCTAGATTATATGTTTCATTTTGTAATGCTTTGCTCTCAATCTTGTTCATTAGTTTTGAATGCATTGCTCGAAATCCGTCTCATTTTTAATGCATTGCTCCAGATCTGTTTTATTTGAAAATACATTTCTCCAGTGCATTGTTCTAAATCTGTTTTATTTGTAAATGCATTGATTTTGTACATTGCCCTAAATCTGTGTTATTTTAAAATACGTTGCTCTAGTGCATTGCTGTAAATCTGTTTCTTTTATCATGTTGGAAATCTTTTGTCATTTTGTTATTTTTTTAATCAGTGAGCGTTGCAGCTTCCCAGTTACAGGAAGAATTTGATTGATTCTTGTGTTTGCGTGTAAACAAAATAGCTATGAGGGGAAACTCTGTGAATTAAAAACAATGGAATTTTGATGATGTCTAACAGCTCTCAGGGTTCTATGAATGGACGGAATAACATTTCACTGCTTTATTTATTATTAATAGAAGAAGAAAAGCGCATGCAAATCTGGTCGCTTTACAAAATGTTTTTTGGGAGTAATACCTACCACCCCTAGTCCAGGTAGGTGGATCGACACCTAGTCTCATCAGAGACGGACGATAAAAAGTCCCACATGCAGATTACAACCTCTGTGTATGTACGTGAAAAGACCCCTTGGCTGTTTTGAATATAAAACGTATAAAAAGTAATATTTTTAAAATCCTACCCAAAAACCCCGAAATCATCTCATTTGTGGATGTGGGTAAAATCAAATCAATCAAAAGGCTGACAGTTATGACGTATGACTGCCAGTATTCTCTGTGCCAACCAGTATTGCTAGCTACCCGTTGTATCCGTCTTAATTGACTTAATGGTGGCCGAGTGTTAAGGCTGTCAGATTTGGGATGATGATGTCCTCGGGCCCGAATCTTTGCAAAGCTAGTTCCAACGTTGAGTTTCTTGGGAAAGATACTTTACAAGCATTTTCCGCATTCGTCCCAGATGCAAATGAATACAAGCACTAGCTTGGGAATATAAACTTGCGTCAGACTAACGTCCTTTCTAGGAGGTGATTATTATCACCTGTTCCGCTTCATGCTATAGAAACCGGGGAAAATCCGGGTCTATGGATTGGACTGTAATGTCCTTGAAGTTACTTTACTTTCTTTCCCTTCTTTTCACTTATCTTTCATCTTGCTGTTTCCTTTTAATTCACCCTGAGATCGCCACAATGGTGGATGGGGTAAATTTCAAAGAAACAAACTTACTGCTAGCATGACGGCCCCTCTTCTTAGGTAGCCTGTTGTGTCCGTCTTAACATGGCACTGGGCCTTAGCCTCCTTATTATGGAGGCTCAGGACTGGGCCCAATCGACATCCGTCTTCGATTGGTTCAAGCAATGATTGCGTTTATCCAAACAGGACGGAACAACAGTTAAGAGTCTATGAAGGCAGACAAAAGACTGATCATCACAGCCTTAAGACGCGACCTGGAAATAATTTCAAACGTAACCACACTCAAGCTAAAGACTATTTTCAGATCTGGAACTGGAAGAACTTTGACACATAGCACTAGCAGTAAACAGAACAGAATGGAATGTGTGTGTACATGAAATGTACATCACCAGGACAATCTGCCATTACTACAAAGCAGCCCAGGTGGAAAGGTTGGAAGACTATTCCACGTAAAGGTTTCGAGTCAGTAAGCCAAGTCATGTGTGTTCCCTTTACACCTACATACTTTCTTCTTAAAGTATAGTTTGTATCGTATTAGATCTACGTGGAAAAGGAAGAAACAATGCCTGCGTTACGGGCGACACGCCAGTAGCTTGGGTGAATCACCGACATCGCCAGCTGTTCCCTAAGCTACACTGGCTTTCACTTCCATTGTTTACTGCAGGTTGGCGTTCAACCCTTAGTAATGATAATACTCAGTGATAATGATATATGTTTATATAGCGCTCATGTCATATAGACATTCTCTGTCTCTGAATGCTTCACAAAAAAGTGTGATAAAATACATATCGCCAGCCAAAATACATAATGTACACAATACATGTATCAATATGACAACGACAAACAAGGAATCCCAAGCAGACACCATACTCAATCACTGATTCACAACAAGACAGAAAGAAAGCTGGTTGAACACAAGTGATTGTTGAAAGTAGAGCCAAGTTTTAAAAAATTCATTTAGCTCATCGTACTTAAGAATTTAGAAAACAAATTACGTTTTCTTTAGTAACGATAGAGTTTTGGACACAGGGGTTAGGTAAGGTGACTGGTATCTGAAATTGTGAAAATCTAGGATGACCTTCACCAATTCTTGCCCCCTCCCCCTCCCAAAGTTGGACAGTTTTACGTCGACTTGATAAGAACGGTTTAACTTTAAGATAGAAATAGAAGAATGAATGGCTCCGTTCTGGCTTGTCGCTCTACTCACTACTCTCTCTCTCTCTCTCTCTCTCTCTCTCTCTCTCTCTCTCTCTCTCTCTCTCTCTCTCTCTCTCTCTCTCTCTCTCTCTCTCTCTCTCTCTCTCTCTCTCTCTCTCTCTCTCTCTCTCTCTCTCTCTGTATCTATCTATCTATCTTTATCTCTATCTCTATCTCTATCTCTCTCCTCCCTCTCCCTCTCTCTCTCTCTCTCTCTCTCTCTCTCTCTCTCTCTCTCTCTCTCTCTCTCTCTCTCTCTCTCTCTCTCTCCTTTTCACTCTCTATCTCTCCCACTCCCCCTCTATCTCTCTCTCTTCTCTCTCTCTCTCTCTCTCTCTCTCTCTCTCACTCTCTCTCTCTCTCTCTCTCTCTCTCTCTCCCTCTCTCCCTCTCTCTCTCTCCCTCCCCCCCCCTCTCTCTCTCTCTCTCTCTCTCTCTCTCTCTCTCTCTCTCTCTCTCTCTCTCTCTCTCTCTCTCTCTCTCTCTCTATCTATCTATCTATCTCTACCTCTATCTTTCTCTATCTTTCTGCGTACACTAGGGTGAAAAGATTGAAAAATGTCTGCGCATACCGATGAAAAGGTAACGACGTTGTGAGAAATTCTTTTAGTTTCTGGATAAGTGTATTCAAAGCGTCTTTCTTTTCTCAGGTAGATCAAGTACAAGTCATTGAAATTATACATTTAACCTTCACATTGACTGACATGCATGCTTCATTGAAACTATTTCATGCACTGTCATTGTCAACATTTGATAGCCCCTAAACAGTTTTGTATTATTGTATTACACACACACACATTCATAATTTGAATAATATATAATATTATATTATAATACCTAACACACAGTATACGTTCATACAACATATGAGACACACACTGTGCAATAGATCTATTCATTCATGCATGAAAGTTGAAAAGCACATCAACGTTCTTTATCTTAATGGACACTGCCTCTGACAATTAACTCAACTTCTGAGTCCAAATGTCATTTGTACGGCACATGATTTTGAATGTAACCACAAACTGCTGAAGTTTAATCAAATTTGATTTTAAAGTAATATATTTTATTCTATTCTTGAAGGCTTCAATGCAACTTTCAGTCCTTAGTTTCGCCTCTGTTGACCAAATTCGTCCACAGTCTTACTGTTTTGTGGTAAATTCTGAGTGCCAGGCAATCAGGTTGGAGTTTGATCAATGCGTGTGAGCTTTTTAGTATGTGTTGTTCTTGTTTAAGTTTAAGTTTAAGCTCGAGAAACCATGTATACTGTATTTTAACAATGACAAGAAAAATTTACTTTGTTCTTGTTAAACTTAATATCTCTAAGTTTAAGCTCTCTCTCTCTCTCTCTCTCTAAACTCTCTCTCTCTTTATACTGTTATGGCTTATTTTCAAGAAAAAATCAATTTCTTCTCTCTGTCTAAAAAATTCTCTCTTTATTTCTCTCTCTAAACTTAATATCTCTCTCTCTCTCTCTCTCTCTCTCTCTCTCTCTCTCTCTCTCTCTCTCTCTCTCTGTCTCTCTCTCTCTCTCTCTCTCTCTGTCTCTCTCTCTCTCTCTCTCTCTCTCTCTCTCTCTCTCTCTCTCTCTCTCTCTCTCTCTCTCTCTCTCTCTCTCTCTCTCTCTCTCTCTCTCTCTCCCCCTCTCTCCTTTCTCTCTCTCTCCTTTCTCTTTCTCTCTCTCTCTCTCTCTCTCTCTCTCTCTCTCTCTCTCTCTCTCTCTCTCTCTCTCTCTCTCTCTCTCTCTCTCTTCTCTCTCTCTCTCTCTCTCTCTCTCTCTCTCTCTCTCTCTCTCTCTCTCTCTCTCTCTCTCTCTCTCTCTCTCTCTCTCTCTCTCTCTCTCTCTCTCTCTCTCTCTCTCTCTCTCTCTCTCTCTCTCTCTCCTCTCTCTCTCTCTCTCTCTCTCTCTCTCTCTCTCTCTCTCTCTCTCTCTCTCTCTCTCTCTCTC
>JAXRKP010000657.1:82500-97500 GCA_037039925.1 Doris montereyensis | reverse complement strand
TGGATCAAAATTATGCATCTGCCTTTACAATGTTGGCGGTTATACTTTGCGTAATTATAACCGGTTGAACAAGCTTGTTGATGATGATGTCAGAACCGTCGCACAACCATGCTAAAATTATGATAAGAGCATCGAAATGCATTCGTATAAAAGTATTCCGTTGCTGCACACTGAGCAGACATTGTGTATGGCAAACTTTAATAATCGTTCTTTGTTCTTACCAGTGCTATCGAGATATTATTTTAGCGTCCGTACTGACGGGGTTCAGTGAACTCACAGTTTAGACCGTTGTCATGTCATTTTCTTTCCTCAATCAGGTTTTCTTTTCTGCTGGTGGATTGCATTGTCTGTATCGGTGTACGAGAGGTGGGGAGGGGGCGGGGGGGGGGGGGGTTGTTGTTGACATAAGATCGAAGGTCCGTGATGACACAGATGAGGGTTGTTTTTTTTTTAAATGTTGTTTTCGTTTTCCGCCGCGACGGTTGTCTGATTTACATGAGTTGGCTTGTAATGGCAACTGAGTAATACACTATTCATGATATGTTTACATGATTTGGCTTATAATGGCAACTGAGTAATACACTATTCATGATATGTTTACATGATTTGGCTTGTAATGGCAACTGATAGATAGGTTTACATGAGTTGGCTTATAATGGCAACTGGGTAATACACTAGTCATGCTATGTTTACATGATTTGGCTTGTAATGGCAACTGAGTAATATGCTATTCATGATATGTTCACATGCATTGGCTTGTAATGGCAACTGAGTAATACACTTTTCATGATATGTTTACATGATTTGGCTTGTAATGCCAACTGAGTAATATGCTATTCATGATATGTTCACATGAGTTGGCTTGCAATGGCAACTGAGTAATATACACTTTTCATGATATTTTACATGAGTTGGCTTGTAATGGCAACCGAGTAATATACACTATTCATGATATGTTTACATGAGTTGGCTTGTAATGGCAAATGAATAATACATTAATCATGATATGTTTACATGATTTGGCTTGTAATGGCAAATGAATAATACACTATTCATGATATGATCACATGAGTTGGCATGTAATGGCAAATGAGTAATATACACTTTTCATGATATTTTACATGAGTTGGCTTGTAATGGCAAATCGAGTAATATACACTATTCATGATATGTTTACATGAGTTGGCTTGTAATGGCAACTGAGTAATATGCTAATCATGATATGTTTACATGAGTTGGCTTGTAATGGCAACTGAGTAATATGCTAATCATGATATGTTTACATGAGTTGGCTTGCAATGGCAACTGAGTAATATGCTAATCATGATATGTTTACATGAGTTGGTTTGTAATGGCAACTGAGTAATATACTATTCATGATATGTTTACATAAGTTTGCTTGTAATGGCAAATGAACAATATACTAGTCATGATATTTTTACATGAGTTGGCTTGCAATGGCAACTGAGTAATATACTATTCATGATATGTTTACATAAGTTTGCTTTGTAATGGCAAATGAACAATATACTAGTCATGATATGTTTACATAAGTTTGCTTGTAATGGCAAATGAACAATATACTATTCATGATAGGTTTACATGAGTTGGGTTTGCAATGGCAAATGAACAATATACTATTCATGATAGGTTTACATGAGTTGGCTTGCAATGGCAACTGAGTAATATATTAGTCATGATAGGTTTACATGAGTTGACGTGTAATGGCAACTGGGTAATATATTAGTCATGATAGGTTTACATGAGTTGACTTGTAATGGCAACTGGGTAATATACTAGTCATGATATAAACAAGACATGGAAAACTAAAAATGGACATAGATCTACCTTTCAGATCTAATCTGAAATATGGATATGAAGTCGAAAATAATGACAATTCCTGTATAATAAGACTTGTAGCAAAATCAACTTAAAAGATACACAATACGTTTACACTAGACATTGGTAAAAATACAAAATCAAAGTAATGAAGGTATTTTTGATAAAACTAATAAAAATGTAAGAACTTGTAGGGGACGCATTGTTGTAATTTAATCCTAGCCTCACAAGTGGTTGAATACGAACAAAAAAGACAATTTCAAACTTGTCTCTTCCCAATTTTAATTTTTTTACAGGATTGAAAGAAATGGCCGAACGTGTTTCTTTAGTTGACACGTTCATGTGTACCTACTTTCTATCCATCATGATGTCGAACGTGTTTCTGTAGTTGACATGTTTATGTGTACCTACTTTCTATCCATCATGATGTCGAACGTGTTTCTGTAGTTGACACGTTCATGTGTACCTACTTTCTATCCATCATAATGTCGAACGTGTTTCTTTAGTTGACATGTTCATGTGTACCTACTTTCTATCCATCATAATGTCGAACGTGTTTCTTTAGTTGACACGTTCATGTGTACCTACTTTCTATCCATCATAATGTCGAACGTGTTTCTGTAGTTGACATGTTTATGTGTACCTACTTTCTATCCATCATAATGTCGAACGTGTTTCTTTAGTTGACATGTTTATGTGTATCTACTTTCTATCCATCATGATGTCGAACGTGTTTCTTTAGTTGACATGTTCATGTGTACCTACTTTTTCTATCCATCATCCATCATGTCGAACGTGTTTCTTTAGTTGACATGTTCATGTGTACCTACTTTCTGTCCATCATAATGTCGAACGTGTTTCTTTAGTTGACATGTTCATGTGTACCTACTTTCTATCCATCATAATGTCGAACGTGTTTCTTTAGTTGACATAGTCATGTGTACCTACTTTCTATCCACCATCAGTTGTTACCCTTGCTTCCGCATCGCTCTTGTGATCTGCACCCGCCTCTCTCTAATCTTCTATTCTCTCCTCTGTGGTGTAAATTTGCGTACTGTTTCGTCTCGTTCATTCTTTGATGTCAGAATATCATGTTGTCGGCCTTCCTTTTCCTCTTTTTGCCTTCCAATTTTCCTTGTAGTTTATCTTTCATCAACATGCATTTGTTTCTGCTTACATGTCCAAAGACAGAGAGCTTCCTCTCTAATAGTGTTGAGCTCTTTTAGGATGCTTTCTTCGTCCGTTCTGTTCCCTTTCCAACATACTTTCAAAAGATGTATGTAGAACAGCATTTCTGCAGATTCTATTTTCTACATCTCTTTTTGGAGTGTCCATCCTCTGTCCGTATGTCATCACCGTCCAGACCAAACAATTCATAACTTTGATGTCCAGTTGTTTGTCAATACCGTTACCTTTCCCTATGTTTGTAAGGTCTATCATTCTTTTCTTTGACATCGCAATCCTAGTGTTGATGTCTATGGAGCAGTCGGCATTGTCGGTTTTTACAGATCCTAAATATCTTAAAGGGCTCACACACTCTACTTCTTCGTTTTTGCGATGCTTATGCCCGCGCCACCTAGGTCGAATGGGGATATATAGGTACTGGTAGTCCTTGGCACTTGGGTCGAATGGGATATATAGGTACTGGTAGTCCTTGGCACTTGGGTCGAATGGGGAGATATTGGTACTGGTAGTCCTTGGCACTTGGGTCGAATGGGGAGATATTGGTACTGGTAGTCCTTGGCACTTGGGTCGAATGGGGAAATATTGGTACTGGTAACCCTTGGCACTTGGGTCGAATAGGGAGATATTGGTACTGGTAGCCCTTGGCACCTGGGTTAAATGGGGAGATATTGGTACTGGTAGTCCTTGGCACCTGGGTAAATAGGGAATATGGGTACTGATAGCCCCGGCATCTGGGTCGAATAGGGAAATATCGGTACTGGTAGCCCTTGGCATCTTGGCCGAATGGAGAAATATTGGTACTGGTAGCCCTTGGCACCTGGGTCGAATGGGGAAATATTGGTACTGGTAGCCCTTGGCACCTGGGTCGAAAAGGAAATATTGGTACTGGTAGCCCTGGCACCTGGGCCGAATGGGGAAATATTGGTACTGGTAGCCCTGGCACCTGGGTCGAATGGGAAAATATTGGTACTGGTAGCCCTGGCACCTGTGTCAAAAAGGGAAATATTGGTACTGGTAGCCCTTGAGACCCAGGACGAATAGGGAGGTATTGGTACTGGTAGCCCTTGGCACCTAGGTCGAATGGGGAAATATTAGTACTGGTAGTCCTTTGCACCTGGGTCGAATAGGGAAATATTGGTACTGGTAGCCCTTGGCACCTGGGTCGAAAAGGGAAATATTGGTACTGGCAGCCCTGACACTTGGGTCGAATAGGGAAATATTGGTACTGGTGGCCCTGGGCACCGGAGTCGAATAGGGAGATATTGGTACTGGTAGCCCTTGGCACCTGGGTCGAAAAAGGAAATATTGGTACTGGCAGCCCTGGACACTCTGGTCGAATAGGAAATATTGGTACTGGTGGCCCTGGGCACCTGTGTCGAATAGGAAATATTGATACTGGCAGCCCTGAACACTTGGGTCGACTAGGAAATATTGGTACTGGTGGCCCTTGGCACCTGTGTCGAATAGGGAAATATTGGTACTGGCAGCCCTGGACACTTGGGTCGAATAGGGAAATATTGGTACTGGTGGCCCTGGGCACCGGAGTCGAGTGGGAAACTGTTGGTAGTGATATCCACTGGGGAGAGTATTGTTTCATATCAGCAAGAACATTAAGCCAATCAGCCCACCAACCTGGGGACTCGGTAATCCAGAGGCAAGGTGTCAGTTTCTCAAGCCGTGCCGTGGGTTCAAGCCCCGCCAACGGTTGAAATTTTTTCTCGTGTTTTTTTCGAGTAAAGTCTACCTCCTTGGTCTAGGTAGGTGGATCGACACTTAGTCCCATTGGAGACGGATAATGAAAAGGAGATTATGTGTACAGATCACAACGCTCTCTACACGTTAAAGATCCCTTGCTGGTTACAGGGTAGTGTGGGCAAAATTAAGAAATCTTACCAAAATCCCGATTTCCTTAGTTGTGCACGTGCGATGACGGACGTGCAATGACGGACGTTCGATGAAAGACGTGCGATGACGGACGTTTGATAACGGACGTGCGATGAAGGACGTGCGATGACGGATGAAGGACGTGCGATGAAGGACGTGCGATGACGGACATGGATGAAGGACGTGCGATGACGGACATGGATGAAGGACGTGCGATGAAGAACATGCGATGAAGGACGTGCGATGAAGGACGTGCGATGAAGGACGTGCGATGAAGGATGCAATGAAGGACGTGCGATGAAGGACATGCGATGAAGGACGTGCGATGAAGGACATGAAGGACGATGAAGGACATGGAAGGACGTGCGATGAAGGACAATGAAGGACGTGCGATGAAGGACGTGCGATGAAGGACGTGCGATGAAGGACGTGCGATGAAGGACGTGCGATGAAGGACGTGCGATGAAGGACATGCGATGAAGGACCGGACGTGCGATGACGGACGTGCGATGAAGGACGTGCGATGAAGGACATGCAATGAAGGACATGCAATGAAGGACGTGCGATGAAGGACGTGCGATGAAGGACATGCGATGAAGGACATGCGATGCAGGACATGCAATGAAGGACGTGCGATGAAGGACATGCGATGAAGGACATGCAATGAAGGACGATGAAGGACGTGCGATGAAGGACATGTAATGAAGGACGTGCGATGACGGACGTGCGATGAAGGACGTGCGATGAAGGACATGCAATGAAGGACATGCGATGCAGGACATGCAATGAAGGACGTGCGATGAAGGACGTGCGATGACGGACGGATGAAGGACGTGCGATGAAGGACGTGCGATGAAGGTCATGCGATGAAAGACGTGCGAAAGGAAGGACGTGATGAAGGACATGCGATGAAGGACGATGAAGGACGTGCGATGAAGGACATGCAATGAAGGACGTGCGATGAAGGACGTGCGATGAAGGACATGCGATGAAGAACGATGAAGGACGTGCGATGAAGGACATGCGATGAAGGACGGACGTGCGATGAAGGACGTGCGATGAAGGACATGCAATGAACGACGTGCGATGAAGGACGTGCGATGAAGGACGTGCGCGATGACGATGAAGGACGTGCGATGAAGGACATGTGATGAAGGACATGCGATGAAGGACGTGCGATGAAGGACGATGAAGGACGCGCGATGAAGGACATGCAATGAAGGACGTGCGATGAAGGACATGATGAAGGACCTGCGATGAAGGACATGCAATGAAGGACGATGAAGGACATGCAATGAAGGACGTGCGATGAAGGACATGCAATGAAGGACGTGCGATGAAGGACGTGCGATGAAGGACGTGCGATGAAGGATGACTAAATGCATTCACATAGAAAAAGAATCGCTCGTCCGTGTAGTCAAGTAATCAACATGGATGCCAAAGCAAAGTTGCTGGTATTGTTATGGCTAAAACGAGGAAATTAAAAGAGAAGAAGAAGAGGAAGAAGATTTTGGGTTCATGCCATTTGTTCCCAGCGATTGTTGTTTTGGAGAATATCATCATCTACTACAGCAAATACTTGCAGACGTAGAAAAATGTATGGCATAAATTCGTATGAGACCGGAGACTTGCAACACATTGCTTCACTTGATTTCGTCCTCCATTGAAAAAAAAGACCAATTACAGGATGATGATGAGGAGAAAGAAGATGAGGAGAAGGATGATGATGAGGAAGGAGAGGAGGAGGATAAGGAGGATGAGGAAGGAGAGAGGAGGATAAGGAGGGTGAGGAGGAAGATGAAAATGAGGATAAAGTAGATCAAACTGCAAATGAAAGAGCCGAAACCACTGATTTCTTACTAATTACCAATAATATATATTATTATGGTTGTTACAAAACATACAATAAACATGTTATTTTCAAAATAGCATCTTTTTTGTGTCAAATAAAAATGATACTTTGAATATTGATCTATTAGAGTCTTTGAATAAACTGAAATCTCGCTTGAAGACCCACTACTTCAAACATATTTAGATAAATTTTATTGAATTGCGTGCTTTTACTGAATTGATTGTGATACTATTTTTTATTGATGCATCTGTTTTATGTAAAATGTTTTAGATAGCATGCCATGTCTGTGTAATCATTTTGCTTGTAATGCGCCTTGAGCTCTTTGAGGGAAGGCGCAATATAAATATTCTTCTTATCTTATCTTAGAATACAATTTGTTTTGTTTTGTCATATAGTCCAGGTCTTTTATACACATCATTAATGACAACTGACAACTACAACATTCATTTTAAAATCTAACTACGCAGTGAACTATCATACTATTAAAATTTATTTAATCGAAGACAATAAAAAATAATTATCTTTATTATTGAGAAAAGGCAAATTCTGCTCGACACTCGACATGATTTTTGGTCGCTGATTTTAAATATTTAATCAGATTTTATCTACGACTCTTCCCTGCTTCAGTATGGTCAGTTAAAGATTTGGTCAGTCCATCCATCCAGACCGTATGTACCGGCGGGAAGCCCCTGAGATGACACGTCGCACTGACTTGACGGATGATGGCGTTGAAATTTTATTGCAGCAATGAAAGTGAAAAGACGGATGAACTCCAAGTTCGTCAAATATAGCTCGGTGAGAACAGACATCGATGATAAAGAGAGATTTTAGACATTCTGACGCGCGTCCGTTAACGAACGTCCGTCATCGCGCGTATTTCTTTTTTGGTTTGAACGAGTAGTAGGTATGCCTGTCTGTCTACGCCTCTCTCCGTCTCTCCTTCTCTCTATCGGTCTGTGTTGTTCTGCCGTTCTGTCTGTCCGTCTGTCTGTTTGTCTGTCTCTGCTCTGTCTCTGTCTCTGTCTCTGCTCTGTCTCTGTCCCTGTCTCTGGCACTGTCTGTCTGTCTGTCTGTCTGTCTGCCTGTCTGTCTGTCTGTCTGTCTGTCTGCCTGTCTGTCTGTCTGTCTGTCTCTCTCTCTCTCTCTCTCTCTCTCTCTCTCTCTCTCTCTCTCTCTCTCTCTCTCTCTCTCTCTCTCTCTCTCTCTCTCTTTCCCTATTTCCCTCTCTCCCTCTGTCTCTATCTATTTGTCTGTCTCTGTCTGTGTCTGTGTCTGTGTCTGTCTGTTTGTCTGTCTCTCGCTTGTTTCTGTCTCTCGCTCTGTTTCTGTCTCTCTCTCTCTATCTCTGTCTCTGTCTGTCTGTCTGTCTGTCTGTCTGTCTGTCTGTCTGTCTGTCTGTCTGTCTGTCTGTCTGTCTCTCTCTCTCTCTCTCTCTCTCTCTCTCTCTCTCTCTCTCTCTCTCTCTCTCTCCCTCTCTCTCTCTCTCTCTCTCTCTCTCTCTCTCTCTCTCTCTCTCTCTCTCTCTCTCTCTCTCTCTCTCTCTCTCTCTCTCTCTCTCTCTCTCTCTTTATCTCACTCACTCTGTCTCTCTCCCCTGTCTATTTCTATATGTCCGTCTTTCTTTCTGTCACACTCTCGGTTTGTTGGTCTATGTGTATATCTGTTTGCCTATCTGTTTGTCTGTCTATTTGTCTCTGTCTATCTATGTGTCTCTCTGTGTCTCTCTGACTGGCTGTCTGCCAACTATTGAGGGGTGGGTTCTCATCTGTTAGCCGTCGTGGCGGGACAGAAGGGGCGCGTTGACCAGGAGCCCAAGAAGATTCGACTTGATGTATCTGGAACGTTCCATTGCTTCTCCGTCGGAGGCGGCGGTCTGTTCGAGGGCGAACTAGTTCACTGTATTATTATACCATGCTAGCAATCCCGTTAATCTGGAATCGTGTCGCTCCATGCACCACGAAAATCTTCCAAGCATGGGGCGACTTACCTTCCACACACACACTGTCCATGACCTTGACCGTGAATCACCAATTTCACATCCAAACTAATTAGTCACGGCCAGAAATTGGTCACGTAAAAGCACAAATGTTTGCCACTATTGTCCTCGTGACACAACGTGTCTCATTTTTTGGGAGGGTTTTAATTATAGATATATTTTCCTTCTTCTGTACTATGCTTCTACTCGTGCTTTCCTTCTGGCACGAACATGGCATCCCACTTACGTGTGTTCCATCATGTGATCTACAGGCCGCATTGCTTACACGTCACAAATATGTATATGTATATAAAAACAATATTATGCATCGGAAAAAATGCTGAGGGCACCATTTAACAACCACAACAAAACAAAACAAAAACAACAGTTTAACTATATCTTCTTCTTCTCCTTCTTCTCCTTCTTCTTCTTCTTTTCTTCTTCTTCTTCTTCTTCTTCTTCTTCTTGTCCTCCTCCTTCTCCTCCTCTTCCTCCTCCTCCTCCTCCTCCTCTTCCTCCTCCTCCTCCTCCTCCTCTCCTTTTCTCCTTCTTTTCTTCTTCTTTTTTCTTCATTTTCTTCTTCTTCTTCTTCTTCTTCTTCTTCTTCTTCTTCTTCTTCTTCTTCTTCTTCTTCTTCTTCTTCTTCTTCTTCTTCTTCTTCTTCTTCTTCTTCTTCTTCTTCTTCTTCTTCTTCTTCTTCTTCTTCTTCTTCTTCTTCTTCTTCTTCATCTTGTCCCGGTGTTTGCAAGGTGCCATAACGAATGCCTTTTTTCCATAGATTCCGGTCAATTGCATCATTCTCATGCACTCCAATTTCTCTCATATATGCACATACATATATATATATATATATATATAGCATACAAGCAATCATCGATACAAGCACGTACGGTCTGTAAGGCCTTTATCATAAACGCATTACTTTGTTTTGTTGGTGGTGTAGGGAGATTGGTTTACTTTGAAATTACTGAACTATCATTTTGATCCGGCTGCTCTTTTCCTTAAAACTTTACTTCAGACACCAACCATTTGTAAGAATCTGGCACATACAAGCTTAATAAGCAAAATAACAAAACATTTTTCAAAAATCAAAACAACAAAACAACAAGGAAGAAACAGAACTCAAAGTCTTTCAGTCAAGATAACAAATATCAAAGTAACAAGACTAAGTGGATTACTTTTTTTAATCTACGATAAATGTGCATTTGATTATTTCTGTCTATAGTTTTAAAAATCATATCAGATTAACTGTCTGCAGTGTTGAAATATTTCACTTATTATCAAAAACCCATTTCACGCTGATGGGGAGGGTTCAGCGATGGTGTCGAATGGTTGTGGGAGGTTGAGGGGGGTGGGGTGGAAATTACAAAGGAAATTTTAAGCAAAAATAGAAAAGAAGAACTGCAAACTTGCGATGCCTGAAGATCACATCGGACTTTCTACACGTAGCGAAAATATTTTGGAATTGTACGTTTCATTCTATTTAAAAACCTTCACGATGTCAAGATAGATGTATCAAGAATATCCATATACATTTAGGTCTAGATCATAAATATAAACAAGCCTAAAATGCGATTCAAACTAGCGTCTTTATTTCTCAACCGATTGGGTTCAAACTTTCAGTAACGGTTACAAATGACCAAAAGATGTGTCTTTAAAACAACGAAATATTCTTTTTTATAGCTATTAATGTTAATTCATTCATTTTTGCATTGTTTAGTTATTACAACTTACTTTTTTTTGGGGGGTGGGGGGAGGGGGTTAAAGTCAAAATTTGTATCAACCAAAATGCTTCAATGGCCTCAATTATTTTGTTTACGTTTGACATAATGTTTAGGTTTGACAGTGACAATGAGTGATATTTCATTGTGTGTTGTGAGTTTCTACCATTACTGCCAATGCTAGTCTTCACACATGGCCACTGTAGGTGGCTTTATCGATGGAATTCCAATGACATCATAGGGTTACTTCAGGACAGAGACACATGACTACGATGGAATTCCAATGACATCCAAGGATTACTTCAGGACAGAGACACTCGAATACGATGGAATTCCAATGACATCATAGGATTATTTCAGGACAGAGACACACGAATACGATGGAATTCCAATGACATCATAGGGTTACTTCAGGACAGAGACACATGACTACGATGGAATCCCAATGACATTATAGGGTTACTTCAGGACAGAGACACACGAATACGATGGAATTCCAATGACATCATAGGATTACTTCAGGACAAAGACACACGAATACGATGGAATTCCAATGACATCATAGGATTACTTCAGGACAAAGACACACGAATACGATGGAATTCCAATGACATCATAGGATTACTTCAGGACAGAGACACACGAATACGATGGAATTCCAATGACATCATAGGATTACTTCAGGACAAAGACACACGAATACGATGGAATTCCAATGACATCATTAGGGTTACTCATCAGGACAGAGACAGCGAATACGATGGAATTCAATGACATCATAGGGTTACTTCAGGACAGAGACACACGAATACGATGGAATTCCAATGACATCATAGGTTACTTCAGGACAGAGACAGCGAATACGATGGAATTCCAATGACATCATAGGGTTACTTCAGGACAGAGACACGAATACGATGGAATTCCAATGACATCATAGGATTACTTCAGGACAGAGACAGCGAATACGATGGAATTCCAATGACATCATAGATTACTTCAGGACAGAGACACGAATACGATGGAATTCAATGACATCATAGGACAGACACACAGAATACGATGGAATTCCAATGACATCATAGGATTACTTCAGGACAGAGACAGCGAATACGATGGAATTCCAATGACATCATAGGATTACTTCAGGACAGAGACACACGAATACGATGGAATTCCAATGACATCATAGGATTACTTCAGGACAGAGACAGCGAATACGATGGAATTCCAATGACATCACAGGATTACTTCAGGACAAAGACACACGAATAGATGGAATTCCAGTGACTCCAATGATGGAATTCCAATGACATCATAGGATTACTTCAGGACAGAGACACACGAATACGATGGAATTCCAATGACATCATAGGGTTACTTCAGGACAGAGACACACGAATACGATGGAATTCCAATGACATCATAGGGTTACTTCAGGACAGAGACACACGAATACGATGGAATTCCAATGACATCATAGGGGTTACTTCAGGACAGAGACAGCGAATACGATGGAATTCCAATGACATCATAGGTTACTTCAGGACAGAGACACACGAATACGATGGAATTCCAATGACATCATAGGATTACTTCAGGACAGAGACACACGAATACGATGGAATTCCAATGACATCATAGGATTACTTCAGGACAGAGACACACGAATACGATGGAATTCCAATGACATCATAGGGTTACTTCAGGACAGAGACACACGAATACGATGGAATTCCATGGAATTTACGATGGAATTCCAATGACATCATAGGATTACTTCAGGACAGAGACACACGAATACGATGGAATTCCAATGACATCATAGGGTTACTTCAGGACAGAGACAGAATACGATGGAATTCACATCATAGAATACGATGGAATTCCAATGACATCATAGGATTACTTCAGGACAGAGACACACGAATACGATGGAATTCCAATGACATCATAGGATTACTTCAGGACAGAGACACACGAATACGATGGAATTCCAATGACATCATAGGGTTACTTAGACAGAGACACACGAATACGATGGAATTCCAATGACATCATAGGATTACTTCAGACAGAGACACGAATACGATGGAATTCCAATGACATCATAGGATTACATCAGGACAGAGACACACGAATACGATGGAATTCCAATGACATCATAGGATTAATCTCCAGGACAGAGACAGCGAATACGATGGAATTCCAATGACATCATAGGATTACTTCAGGACAGAGACACACGAATACGATGGAATTCCAATGACATCATAGGATTACTTCAGGACAGAGACAGCGAATACGATGGAATTCCAATGACATCATAGGATTACTTCAGGACAGAGACACACGAATACGATGGAATTCCAATGACATCATAGGATTACTTCAGGACAGAGACAGCGAATACGATGGAATTCTAATGACATCATAGTATTTCTTCAGGACAGAGACACACGAATAGCCATTTTTCACGTTCAATGGCGTGTAGGCCAGCAGATCTGTTTTACAAACAGCATGAAACACAACATTTCTGAGATCCCCACATAGTTTTCCAGTGGCCCAAAAGCGGTTCCAAGCCTGCAGTCTGAGCATCAGGAAACTCAAGGGATAAAAGTTTCATCATCGCCATGATCACTGCATGTCACCTTTGTCAGGATATAGACCACGAACAAATTAATATTCTCCATCTGTTTTGTCAACTTCCCGTGTTAGGATATAGACCACGAACAAATTAATATTCTCCATCTGTTTTGTCAACTTCCCCTGTCAGGATATAGACCACGAACAAATTAATATTCTCCATCTGTTTTGTCAACTTCCCGTGTTAGGATATAGACCACGAACAAATTAATATTCTCCATCTGTTTTGTCAACTTCCCGTGTTAGATATAGACCACGAACAAATTAATATTCTCTATCTGTTTTGTCAACTTCCCGTGTCAGGATATAGACCACGAACAAATTAATATTCTCCATCTGTTTTGTCAACTTCTGAGCTCCTTCCATGACATGCCGCTTCTTTCAAAGTCCTTTTCAATATTCCGTCTCCATGTTGCTCGTGGCCTTCTCTTCCTCATCGTTCCTTGTAGGTTCCACTGCAATGTTTTCTTTTGTAATGCTAGAGTTTGGTTTTCGGAGAGTATGCCCTAACCACCTCCATCTTCTTTGATTTGTTTCTGCTTCTATTTGTTTCTGATTTGTTCTCATAAATGTCTTCATTCCTGATTATCTTTGGTGTCTGATTCTCAGAATCTTTCTCAGGCACTCATTTATGATTTTTGTAATTTCTTGCTGCAGATTCTGGACATGATATTTTGTGTTTCGCTTCCATTTTGTCGTTGAGGACTGATTGTACATTCGATAAGATAATTTCATCTTTTTGTTTTGATGATGTCTCTGTTTTTCAAAATTGTATTCATTTTTTTTTTAAAGTTGCCCGCGTCTTGCCAATCCATGTCTTGATTTCTATTTCTGTGCCTCTTTATTATGTATGATGTTCCCTACGTAACAAAAAGAGTTCAATTTTTCTGTAAACCTGGTACTGGCAGTAATTGCTTCTGTGTTATTGTTATTACATTTTTCTCTCATAATTGTTTATTTCTTCATTGATTTTAATCCGATAGATTTTGAGTTTTGCTAGTTCAGTTGTTTTGGGTCTTTTTCTTTCTTTTTTTTTTTTTACTGCATTTGCTGTTGTGTGTATGTAATAAGATGGCAAGATCATGTGCAAAATTCAGATCATCGAGTTGTGGCTACTGTATCGATTGGATTCCGTTTTTCGTTCTTACTATGTTCTCTTTCATCAGTCAGCATATTGCTCCGGGCAGTGGACAGACAAGCACCTGTACGAGGATAAGGCAGTCTCGCCTCCACGAGTCTCCTGTCGCCTTGCAGGCAGGTCTTGGCTGATCAAAGGATAAGGGAGTTGAACCTGACAGAAAACAACCTACTGCCTTTGCAGGCTAGTCTTGATCGACCAAAGGCTAAGGAAGTTAACCCCGACAGAAAAAGCAACCTGCTCCTTGCAGGCCGGTCTTGGTCGACCAAAGGCTAAGGAGTTAATCGTGACAGAAAATACCAAGGCCCGGTAGGGAGGGGGCTTAAAGCGGCAGCCCCACCAAGGGAACAGTGGGCTAATTACCTGCTTATCCAAAACATGCAGATTTAAAAAAATGCATATGATGATATACCCGGCTTGATCTCACGAAGAGGAACATGGAAACGAACACAGACTGTGATTTTTGGAACATGGAATAGCAGGGCAAATAAATGGAAAAGAGTTAGAATTAGCTGAAGAAATGGAAAAATTCAAAGTAGATATTTTGGCCATTACAGAAACAAACAAAAAGGACAAGGGAATAGAAATGTAGGACCAAATCATTTGAATCTTCTCAGGGATAGATGTCAAACATAGAGCTAGAACAGGAGTAGGCCTCCTAATGCATAAAAGGCAAGAAAAGTTACTAGAAAGTTGGAAATGTATAAACCCATGGCTATTAGAGTAGAGGTAAACATTAAACCAAAAAGAAGAGAAATTG
>JAXRKP010000657.1:52500-77500 GCA_037039925.1 Doris montereyensis | reverse complement strand
CATGTCAGCGAAGCCTCCGTTCGCCATCGTACATGGCATGCATGCATTCGTATCAAATCAGTACCAAAGGCTACAAATGACAACTTCATAGACGCTGAGATCTAATAGAGTATCAATATATCTGCTCCTTATCTGTCGGATATCTTTTCTGCATTTATATTTATTTGGTCAATTACGAATAACGAATTCTGAAAAGAGGTAGGGAGTATAAGAGTGTACACACCAGTGCCACAGCCAGGATGTCTCCACTAACTGCACATCCACTTTTAAACCCCGTCCGTGACTTTACACAACCCTCACTCCAAAAAATCTGAGACATAATATTATCTCAAGTTGACACTATAAACTGATACACGTTTTGTCAAAATTTTCTTCAGGAGATCATAACAGTTTTCCATGAATGAATCACATCAATGTAACACGGTACAAATTTAAGCAATCACTCAAACTAAAACGGGTCAAGAGGTTTCAATGTACGGGGCACGTATATACTATTAATATGCTGATATGATGTAGACATTCACATTGCTGTTCACAAAACATCTCAATGAGTGAATAGTAGAACCGAATTCAATATTCAACGTTCATAGGAAGAAAGTGTTGAGTATAAACAGCACCAAACAAAACAAGCAATACTTTATAATCCGATAACTCTGGTAGAATGAATGAATTTTGGTTCCGGCGTCTGCACGTTCATGTGTTTGAGGATGTCAGTTGTTGCACATGGATCAAGGAATCTGAACCATTCATTCATTCTATCCTTACATTTATCATCCCCACCCTCTCTCCGTGTCTTCCCTCGTGCCCCCCACCCCCTACACAATTGCAATACCGAAGCATTTTCTTGGACTTGCAACGCCCATATTAAACCGTCTTCTCCTATTTGAGAGAATACGTAAGGCTACTCAATAGTTACAATGTCAATTTCATAATTTAAGGTATTAAATAAAAGTTTTTATAATAAAAGTATAAATATGCGCAGCTATCAAAGGGTCAAAGTTTCTTTTTCTCTCGTAGATAATATTATTATGTCAACGTTTTGGTATTTTTAGACGGATAAGCTCAAGGTCGTGTCTAGAAGAATGTTATTTAGATCTGTGGTATATGCTACAAAAGGAAAACCTGTTTCTAGCGCATTGCACGTAGTGTACTGCACACCGGCAGCCGCCGACCCCGACCCCCACTCACTGGTGACACATGCACCAGCATCCTCACTTGTGTTAATTTAAAGCGCTCTGCAATATTTATTGCAATGCAATTTAGATAATACATATACATATTTATTTAATATAGGCCTGGATTTAGATGTATCAACATCCTACTAGTTTTACAGTAATCACGATTTGTTCTCAAGAGTAGGTATTATTTCAGAGATAAACAGGGCCTGAGGCAACATGATAAATAATAATTTAAATCATACAAAACAGACCTCTTGGTGGAACCCATGCCATGGACGTTACTGACCTTGAATAAACTTGCGCAGTTAAAAAAAACGGCATTTAGTTTAAACCAATGCGTTATACAACAGGCGAGATATGACAATAAGTGACAACTCCACTAATAAAGACAGAACAAACACGTGACGTTTCGGGTATAACCCTTCGTCAGACAACAAACGAGAAAAATCTAGAATCTAGATCTAAAGTTCTACCTCAGGCATCACACAATGTGATGTCAGAAGAAAAACATAAAGGAGAAAGAAAGAAAGAAAAAGACACACTGATGATAAGAAACGTAGCAGAGGGGGGGGTGTCTGTGTGTGTGAAGAATGAGCGAGAGTGGAAGATTCAGATCTAGAATGAAATAAAAATATGAAAATAAGTAAGTAATAAAAGGTGAAAAGGAGATAGAGAGAAGGAGAGAAATATATATATATATATAGTGGAGTTGTCACTTATTGTCATATTTCGCCCTAGGGATATATATATATAGATATATATATATCTATCAAGTCCAATAGTTAGATAGTTACAGAGTAGATCTATATAAACGAGAGAGAGAGAGAGAGAGAGAGAGAGAGAGAGAGAGAGAGATATCTGAAGAGAGAGTCTCGAAGAGAGAAGGCAGGAATCGAAAGAAAGGAGAGAGAGACGTGTGAGTATGGAAACAAGTACGAAAAAATAGGATAAATCTCTCTCTCTCTCTCTCTCTCTCTCTCTGCAATAATGGAACTCTCTCTCAACTCTCTTCTCTTTTATTTCTCCTCTTAAAAAATCTCTCCTTTCTATTTCTCTCCTTCTTCTATCCAAAATATTAAACCCTTATTTTCATATTTTTATTTCATTCTAGATCTGAACTCTTCCACTCTCGCTCATTCTTCACACTCCCCCCCCTCTGCTACGTTTCTTATGATCACTGTCTTTTTTTTTCTTTCTTTCTCCTTTATGTTTTTCTTCTGACATCACATTGTGTGATGCCTGAGGTATTAATCAGATCTAGATATTTCTCGTTTGTTGTCTGACGAGGGGTTATGCTCGAAACGTCACGTGTTTGTTCTGTCTTTATTAGTGGAGTTGTCAATTGTCATATTTCTCCTCTCTGACTCACTCCACTATGGCTCCTTCGTATTATGCGTTATACAACAGTAATAATCTCTCTCTGCAGTGAAATTGAGGAGTGGGTGTCAAGACAACATCAACCAAACAAATCTCCGGACTTTGTTTAGAGCGTAGTGTAATCTAGATGTAGCTATGCATATGCCTACTATTCGTCCAATTTCTGTACTTTTCTTTATTTTCTCCCCCTTCTGAAAAACTTTATTACAACTTAAACTTTGAAAGAACGTTGATTGTTTAGGTTCGATACATGGCCAAGGGGCCGTAGGCAAAATAAGCATGGCCTACTTTTTCTTTCAGTCTCTCTCTCTATAAAAACGTCCAAAGGCACATGAATAGATCTAGATTAAAGCATATTTTAGGAAGTCCAATCCAAGATATTTGGTCTGGTGAAAAGCTACAACTGTTTTTGTATGCACATGGACTTCGTTTTTTTTTTTTATATAACAAGCAATTCAAACCGTTGAAGTTTGGAAGGTCTTCTTGTGTTCACTCTCTAAAAATTCGCGTTATCCCGACCCACCCCAGTGAACATAAGTAAACAAAACTAGGTCGAAAGAAGGATGTCTGTTACTGTTAGTTAGTAGTGGTAATATAGCTTTGTTTGCTTATTGAATAGAAAATCAGATATTTGAGAATAATGTTTCATCTCTATCTGTATTTCATATTATTGTTCCTTCCATTCGTCCATGTACGTCGATCCTTTTGTGGACATAGCCTGTCTGTCAAGCAAGGATGGTGTGGTAAGACTGACCTTGACATGGTTCACCAAACATGGGCTTCAATTAATTTTGTGAGACAATTCCGACTGCAGAAATACGAGTATGAAAGGTGTATTGTACTGAGAAGTTTTTCAATTCCTTCCAAATCTCCCTTCCCCGGTATGCAAGTACAATGTTATTGTGAGCATTTTGTCTATTATTCTATTTGTTTAAATCAGGCCTGCCGGTTTTCTGGCTTTGGTTTTCGATGAGTAGCTACTCAGCTGTGGAGGGTGGGTGGAGTTGAGCGATTTGAGCATGCGCACAGCCACGTCCCCATTGTAAACAAAGTCACATGACATTGTTATTGCTGAACTGGCTGGAACGGGTTGGAACAGCTCTGATCGGCAACAAACGAGATCCTTCCATCCAGAAAATAAGAAGCTTGAAGGACTACATTCCATAACATTCTCCAGTAAGTACATCTGACGGAATTCATATGTATTGATAAAAACTGCCCCAACTTGTTCCCCATTTATTGCATGAAGCAGACTCCAAGGGCTAGGCTCAAACCGTAATGTTAGGGACACTCCTTCTGAATCAGCTGTTTCATAGCACATCCCTGTCCCTACTGCTGTTTTCCAAAAATTAAAGACTTCTCAACTCGAGAGATAGATCTCTCTCTTGATTTCTCCATGATAGGCTAGAGCTGTAATCCAGTAGATCTTTTAGATCTTCGAGCTATAGATCTAGAGCTAATTTAGATCTAGATCCAGAATATCTAGATGACATCAGATCTAAAGTAAAGCTAGATTCTAGATCTAGAATTGTAGCTCTAAATCATCTGGCTAGAGAGATATAGATCTAGATATAGATCTAGATCTAGAATCTAGATCTAATAGGCCTGAGTATTTTTTTCCCTTTAAGACAAATCTTGGCCCAGATCGAGTTAACTACGGACTGAAGGATTTAAAATATGTAATACAATACACATGTAATTGATCTAATGGGTGTCAGTAGTAAGTTACATGCACACATCTAGATCTAGAAGCTTGATGAAAAGTCTAGATCTAGAATCTAGTTCTACATAGAGAGCTACAAGTCAGGATGAAAACAACTCCATGAAATAGGCAGAGATCTCGAATAGATCTAGATCTATATTAATTTAATATGAATCTCTCTATTTAGAGAGAAAATATAACACAACTTTTAACTTTTCTTTTTTAACTGTTTTTGTAATACTAACATTGACACATTTAGAGACTGCTGCTGCGATTTATTAGGAAAATAAAAGATGTAGACTAGTCTAGCTGATGTAATTGTACTAACTAGGCCTAGATTCTAGATAGATATCTAGATCTAGATCTATAATCTATATTTTCTGAAAATCCTTTTATACAAATAGATCTAGTTGTATGGTAACTTTACAGGCACCCTGTGTATGTTTATAGAACTGTTTATTCTTTTAAATTTTAAGTCTAGTTGCACAGCTGTAGAGTTCTTGTCTGTTCTATGGTCTAGATTTAGTCTGCTATGTACATAATAAATATGGGAGGTGAAAGTCAATAGGCATCAATAGATCTATCCAGAATCTGGGCCTTTGTAAAGTTTAGGCACACACCTAAATTGATAAAGTTTACTACTGTTTACAACTTTGAAAGGAATAATTATTTAAGAAACAGAATCCAGATCTAGATGAATGTCTCTCTTGACAATAATGGATCTATTATTAGATCTTATCTAGGCCCATAGTATAGATTTCTAGATCCAGACCAAAGTCTAGATTGTCTTCCATTACAGTTGCATCATCTTAAAAGTTCATTAAACAAAAAGAAAAATGTGATTATCTCTATGACTGGATCTAGATGTAGATCTAGTGCCATTTTTTTTTCTCTAACAGATTATGTAATCTGGACTGCTGCAAATCTAGATCTTTAGGTATTTAGTTTACGGTAGTTTAGATAACATGATCTAAAATTAATACATACAAAAATTTATTAAAGTAAGAAATCTAAATCCCCCAGACTCTTTCATAATTTAGGGCTTAGGACGGCACGGCTAGTCAGGTGTGACCTTTTTATGAATCCTACCTATGCTAAATTTAGTCTGATCTGAATTGGGGAAAGAGGGGAGGGATCGTTAAGTGTACGTTTGGACAGGTTTCTAGAAACAAAGAACCAGGCGAAGCCCAGAAATAACACACACTATCAATGGTCTTTAGTGAGAGTAGCTGGAAACATATCTGCAGAATTTGATGTAGTTATAGGAGTAAGACAGGGTTGTATCCTTAGTCCTCTTGTTTATCACATTTATGCATTCAGTCGCAAAGGCATCCTCAGAAATGAATGTATGTATGTGGAAGCTCAAAACAGTAAATGTATCAATGCTTTCATTTGCCAATGATTTACTTCTTTTTGGAAAATCAGAAATTGACCTTCAGTCGAATATCAACATTATGAACAATAAACTAAATAAAAGAGGAATGAGAGTAATTTCAAAGAAAACCAAAACAATGCTAGTAACTAGGTAAGCTAAAGCACAAAATCTTAAATTAGGCAGGGAGAATTTAGAACAAGTTCAAAGCTACAATTACCAGGGAGTAATGATTAACTCAGAGGGAAAACTCAGAGAAGAAATCGGCCAGAGAATCAAAAAGCAAGTGGAATATATAATCATCTAGGAAAGGCATTTGTAGGTAAGCAAGAATTGTCAAAAAACAAAATGGCAGTATACAATACAGTTTTTTGTCCTACCCTCCTCTATGCTGTGAAACCTGACCTTAGACAGTAGAGAATACAGTAGAGTACAGGCAGCTGAAATAAAACATCTAAGAAGAGTAATAGGGAAAACTAAGAGACAAAATCAGAAACACAACAATAAGAGATCAAACCAAAGCAGATGGCTTAAAAACTAAGATAGAAACAAATCAATTGAGATGGTTTGGGCATGTAAACAGAATGAATGACAATAGAATAGCTAAATCAGTTTACAGTGCTAAAGCCCAAGGTAAAAGACCAAAAGGCAGACCTTGGAGAAAGTGGAAAGAAGAAGAGGCATTGAAGCATAGAAATTTAACTTTTTTGGAAGGAAACAGAAAATGCTAGGACAGAATGTCCTGGAGAAAGATCATCTGGAAACTGAACCCATACACCGAAAGGTAGAATGGGAATTGATAAAGAAAGAAAGAAATCAATGGTCTTCAAATTGAAAAATGTCCATTTTCATTTAGATAAAGAGAAAAAAGATGAAACAGTTCAGTCACGATTAAGTTGACTCTTGATAGAGCACTGTCATAGAATCACAAAGCCGAAAAGTTGCAAGAGTACCTCTTCGAAAGAAAATGATAATCCTACACATTCCCGCTTACCCTCTTTGTTTCAACATTGCTCTCCTTCCTTCTTAACGGAAACTTTCCTTCTAAAAAAGAAAGGACAACAAAATAAAACCCTACACAAAAAACAAAAAATACCTCTGACTGAATGTCAATTGATTTCATGATCAGGGAAGTAATTATAAAAAAAGACCACTCAATGATTGTTCCCATCGTGAAACTGATGGCGTCACAGGGAGACGAGGGAAATGATATATACTTAAAAACAAACCAAAGCCCTTTTCAAAGGGTTAGAGACAAACAAATTATGTTAGGTATGTGCGACGTCTTCTCTGCCCTCTTTGGGAATTCCAGTCCAACCGTGGAATTTAATCAGGTAGAAAATCTCATAGAACCCTAGATCTTCTATTACTATTCTATGTATATGTCTTATGTGTCTCTTGCATTGAACAGGTCGTCTTGGCCTTGTCTGAAATGTGACCTTAATTGCACTGCAAATAATGAATCCTATAAATCTTGTACAACATACATAGAGTCCCAGTGACTGACAAAAATCTTGTCCGTGCTAGATTTTGAGTACACATTTTTCACCACTTATAGGAACCATGTCAATGGGAGGTAGAATATATATTAAAACCTTCCTTGTTTCTCAGACATGTTTTTTTGTGGTGACCAGTATTGTAAGGATGGGTGATTGGTTGGTTTTGTTGGTAGATCTTGTCTCTTTGATTTTGCTCATTTTACATGTCTTTCAAATTCAATTACCAGCTTCCTAATAGTCCACCCCAGAGATCACTGCATGCTATGGTGGACAGAGTGTGTAGCCTCTAAGAGTTGAACAAGTTGAAGTCCTTAAAACATTTTAAAGATATAATTCAGGATTCATTTCATTGATCTCATTGTCTCTTTGAACCAACATTCACATTTTAAAATGATATGGGAGTTGCAGTTGAAGTGTTTTTATTTTCAGCGTCTGCTGTCAGATAGATTTGCTGACATGAGCTGTCAAAATGATTGGTCTACATTTTGAAAAGTTGTGTAATTGTGATTATGTCACAATGATGGGAATGCCCCATAAATCAATCATGCATTGCATTAATTCTTTAAATGTAACAATGCGAAAGTCTAAATCACTACTATGCACACCTGATATCAAAGGCTCAATTATTGGTAAAGGAATTGCCATTGAAATTGAGGAACTTTTTAAAATATAAATTTAAAACTGTTTCAAAGCTGTTCTTTTATTTTCAATCTCTGCTTTCCTATGAAGCAATTCAAAGAATTTATAAATAACAATAGTATTGACAAAAAAAAAGGTCTTACTAAAGGATTTTAAGAAATACCTGGGTGGGTGAAATCTTCACAAAAGAATGGTTTGAGAGAAAAAACAACCCATCAATACAACCCCAGCTCATCTTCTGAAAATGCCATCATAATAAGTTGAAACTCTTTTTCTTAATGCACAAAACAATTCCATTCCACTCTCGAAAATCAAAATTTCGTAGCGAGACTTTATTGTTCTCTGATTCAAATTAATGTGAATTCAACCGGCAGTGTGTAAACTGGCAAGATGATAGAATGAGATCTTTTCATGCAAAGTCACACTCTATGGCAATGTATATTAGCATATGAAATAGCTCATATAAGGGTGTGACTGTTCATAAACCAAGTCTGTTGTGATTATTGTGTGGTATGTATTAAATAAATGGTGAGAGTTGTGAGGAGCAACCATAGGGCAACAGCCACTCACAAGGGATGCTCTTCAGACAGAATAAATTTAATAGTCAATTTTTGACTTACAGGCCTTATATTAAAGCAACATCAGTTGCTTGTAATTACAACGTTTGATCATCAGGTCAGAAAGAGCGAGGTTTGTTAGCCTACAGGTGATGAGTAGTTTAGGCAAGCTGCTACCAGCTAGCATTTAACACAAAAATTCATTTTTTGGGTCACATTTTTCTTGAGAATTTAGGCACCACATGAGAATGGGATGGTTTTGCATGAAGTTTATTTCAGAGCTCTGATGTATGCATTTTTCTATTGCTTCTTTAAATCATAATAGTAAAGTATTCATCAGCCAATAAGATAAGTCATACTATACCCATCTTGATGGAGCTAGCTAACTGTGTTTGTTTTTTTACCTTCTTCCCCTTTTGACTTACTTGTTAAGCCATGTCTTTAGTGTTCTCTTTTTCTCCCCTCTTTATCTCTTTCTCCCTCCCTTCCTCTTCCTTGTCTTCTCGTGAGATCAGTACTCCAAGTGGTTGGGGTTAATTTAAACAGTCTGTGTGCCTAATTAATTGGTCACGCTGAACTAGCTGTAAGCTCAGTTAAGACACCAGGGCTGAGAAACAGTTACAGGTATTACATGATAGATAAGGTGGCTTAGATTACATTACATCTTTTTCTTTATCCTTTTGTTACTTTTTTGTTGTTGGTTGAAACTAAGACGGTAAGCCCTATAAGATGTCTCTGACAGCAAAATTGGTGTAAGCACTGTAAGTTCGCGATGGGATGTCACATAATAAATTGGGTTTTAAGTTTACGCTATGTGAACTAGATACAAATTATGTCGCGAGGTTGATTTAAAGGAAAGGAAAAGGGAGGGGCTAGGTGGTGGATTTTGCTGCAGGGTCGCCCACTAACCCACAAAGACTAGAGTGGAGTGAGCCTTGATGTCACTCCAGTTTCTGGTGACCGGTTTGCATATTATTATAAGGCTACCTGGTGGGATTTTCTGCTCTTTCGAGATTTCTGAGAGCTGGATCTGGGGCTTAGGTTTTAACATTTCGGCTGTACTATAAATAAATTATGAGGTCGACTTGCATCGGTACCGGTAAGGTAACCAGTATCTAGGCCTATTGTGTAAACGGTGTATCGCAACAATCACATAAGTGTTACCTTCGGCAGTCTCAATCACTGCTAGTGGCTCTATTCTAGGCTCTTGGCCTACTGACCTAGTATTGACACTGAGTACACTGATGATACCGTAACTTATTGCTGCACCGCTAGCGTCAGTCCACGATACAACCGACATCGACAAGCGCTTTGCCTTTTGGTATTCATGTCTTTGCTAAAGCCATATCAAAGCATTGGTTTTTTTTCTTGTCTTTTTGTCTACCGTTAACAGCCACCGCTCGGATAACGCACCCCCCCCTTCCTTTCCTCCAAATGCCAACGGTAAGCCTGGCTTCCATTCCGAGCGTTCAGGATGCGACAGTTGTAGGCCATAAAACCACGGTCGAGTAGATAGTGTGTGATATTATTGTAATCTATAGATCGATCGAAGTCTGTTCAGTGGCTTTCCACTTCTGTTGAATACAGGTAAATCTAGATTGTTTTGACTAGCACGTTGTAATATAACCGTTCTCGTTAAAGACCACATCTGCCATGTTTTCCGTGTCGCGGTGAATAATAAATTTGATTTCAAATTCATCGCTGATTTTCACATTACATTTGTCTTTCGGATTGGACTACAAAGATATGAATGCTTTATTTATGTACTCTAAAAAAGCCCGTGTTGAAATCCGAATCCAAAACAAAGCCAACTTGTATGCACAACAATAGATTATATATATTTGAATATGTCTCTGACGTTAGTATTAGTTGCCCTTTTAAAAGTTCTCTGACATTAGTATTATTTGTCCTTTTTAAGTTTTGTTTTTCTTTCTTTCTTTCTTTTTTCTTCTAATTGACCATGAATAAAGTGCACGTTTATCAAGAACTCCTTCACCCTGTTAGGTCGCGAATGGATGCTTGACTTATGTGATTGTCATAGGGGTAGCTGTCTGTTGTTTTTTGTTTGTTAGATTGCAATTATCATTAGACAGGTAGCCATTTGGAAGGGAAATAATATTAGTATCCTATGATCCTCTGTAATCCATTTTGTTAAAAAGAGACCGTTGTATTATAGTAATGTAATAGAAACAGTCATATGCATCTGTTTTAGTCATCATTTCCATTCACTTTTTAGGCGATGTAGGTCATTTGACCTTTAAATGCCCCATGCATCTCAAAATAATCATGGAGTTTTAAAAATGAATGAACATGTAGTAATCAATAAGAACAATGCACATTTATTCATCATACAAATATTTTAAATTATACAGCTCCATATCAATGGCATTTTAAAAAAAATTAATACTGTTTGCATTTTTTGTTTTGAACAGTAAATTATTCCATAATTTGACTGTTCGTATAATGAAGAGATTATGTCTGACAGAAGAATTTCCTGTAATATAAATCTTAAATCTATCTCCCCGAGTAAAATTCCCATGAGAATAACTGAAAAAGTTATAATCAATATTATCTATGTTATGAACAATTTTATACAATTGGATAAGATCCCCCCCTCCCCCCGTTTTATTCTGTATTTTAGTGAGGGGAGTTGAAGATATTTCAATCTTACATCATATGACATATCACCATGCTCCAATTCTCTCAATAACCTTGTCGCTCGTCTTTGTACTTTTTTCTAAAAAAAAGAATTGATTGCCGTTTAAATAAAGGGCTCCGTATACAATTTCCATATTCCAGTTGGTTTGTTATGCCGACCGAGTCCTGCACGGCAATGGCTTGCCCTCAGGTTGTAATTTTTGTTAGTACATGGTGCCAGAGGCAAGGTGTTTACTCTCAGCCAAATGGCGGTGGGTTCGAGCCTCATCGGCAGGTTTAAAAGTTGTCTCGATTATTTTTCGAGTAAGACACGCTCTTCCCCTGGTCCGGGGACATACGATATAAAGGAGGTCCCGTGCGCAGATCACAACATTCTGTGCACGTTAAAGATCCCTTGGCTGTTTATAGGGCAGTCCGTGCAGAGTGGGTTGAGTGTCTATCATGTAACAGGAACTTTCTTTGTTCGAGAGAAGAGAGAGAGAGAGAGAGAGAGAGAGAGAGAGAGAGAGAGAGAGAGAGAGAGAGAGAGAGAGAGAGAGAGAGAGAGAGAGAGAGAGAGAGAGAGAGAGAGAGAAAAGTCATTAGGGTGGGATTTAACGAACGAATGGTTTGTTTGTGGCGGTGAACGAATGAAGACTAGACAGAGACAAGGAAGTAACAAAAAAAGAAGAATTTTTGTACATACAATCGTAGTAATGATACATTGTGTACTTGGAAATGAGACCTATACTTCAAACGACTACGGCCAGCTGTTAGTATTACTAGCATTAGTTCTGGTACCCTGTTTGGGGCATAACCTGAGCCGGACGAAAGAGGAAACTAGGAACATCAAATTTTCAAACACGTATCACCTTTCTTCAAAGAAACGTGTGCATGTACTAACAAAAATTACAACCTGGGGGCAAAACCTTGCCGTGCATGACTCGGTGGGTTCGAACCCCATCGGCAGGTTTAAAAGTTGTCTGGATCATTTTTCGAGTAAGACATGCTCCCTCCCCCTGGTCCGGAGACATACGATAAAAAGAAGGTCCCGTGGCTGTTTATAGGGCAGTCCGTGCAAAAAAAACCCACCCGAGATCACCTCAGTTGTGGATGTGGGTAAAATCCTATGAAATCAAAGTCCAATTTGATTAGACATGGTTCTTGTGAAATGTCGGAATCTATAAGGTGTTAATCGCCCAATCAGGCAGTTTCCTTTTTTCTCGACATTTTCGATGTCATCAGAAGGCGTCATAGACCTAGTAGTGACGTTATCACAATCAAATTTGAATGTCGTCCGTGTCAGAGTCAAGGCCACTGGAAAACGATTCTTATCGGCATCGAAGTGCTGGCTTTGTTCGCGCCTTCCACACCGTTGATAATTTTGTCCTATTTCCTTTTTTAAAGGTGAATTAGACATGCCAGATGTAATAAATTCGCACATGTTTCAAACATTTCCATATACATGTATTATAGTGTGAGTAATCTAGTTCAAGTTATAGGTATATAGGTAGAAACAATATGAAGCTGTTCATTTTGGCGACTCTAAGCTACTGGCTTGGCGGATGACGGGGTGGGAGCTACCTGACCTCCGGCGTGAGGTGAATGAATTGTGACAGTTTGCCCATATGTCTTCCTTTGTGTGCCTTGTCACGCCTGGCCCACATCGCACGCCTATTGTTGCCATTCGAGCTAACGTATACCAGATTATTAACGGATGGGTTACATTTTGAAACAGTTGACACCGTTAACCACACTAGCAGCTCGGGGCTTGCAGACGATGGGCGGAATTCTGACGTGCGTCATTCCATCTGGGCCAACGGTGACTCATGCTAAGTCGTCTGCCACTACTACTTCACTAATTTGACTAATGCATCGCGTCTTTGAGAATTTCTCCCTTGGAACAAGGTCTTTGACCAACATTTACCGGAGTGATTATTATTATTATTATCATTGTGGTAATTCTTTCAAAAGGGACACTTGTATAAATAGCCACTCTCTGGTGTTTTGGTGACCAAAGGCAGTTCAGATTTCTGTTCCACGACACTTCTCGGACTGTTCAACTCTTTAACTTTTGACTTGTAATTTGCACATTCAACAAGCGGACTTGCTTGCCCTCTGCCTTTTGTTGCGGGGCACTATGTTCACAGTAGGTTGGGATTTCTCGTAAGTTGACATGCATCGTGTGTTTCTCACCTCTCTTTAGTAATTTTAAGTGTTGAATCGTACAAAATTTATTTTTTGTAGCTTGTTCCCGTACATTCTTAGCACGTTGGAATCGGAGGCTAAAACATAAAGAAATCCGAATTAAGCGAGCCTACAATATATTATAAATCATTTTTGAATATATATATATATATATATATATATATATATATATATATATATATATATATATATATATATATATATATATATATATATATATATATATATATATATATATATATATATATACAAGTATCTTATCTGTGTTTGTATGTTAATCTGTGCAGAAGAGGTAAACCTTCACTTGTGCGGGGATACGACCTATCAACTATCAAGCTAGCTTTATATAAATCTTAACTTTTTATTAGTCGGTACGGTATTTGCAAACCATAGTGTGATTAGCTCAGTTTCTTCTCGTACGAGTGACGAACTTGGCAGTGCGGCGATCCATCTGTTAGTTATCAGTCAGAGGTAGGAGTGTGCACTGCCTACACGCCTGTCTTTGCACAGGTCCTCCTGGTCTTTTGTCGGTCTACAACGATGCTGGTGATGGGTTTTAGTTGCGTTACACTTACAGATTGACGGGGCTGGAGGTTATTTGTACCCGGACTCGAAATAAAACATCTTGTCAAATAATGGCTCTCTGCCCGCCATGGCTTCGGAATCACAAAGTAACCGGCGTTGAAAATCAGCTTTGACGTATTATTATAAGGCGGAAAACAGGCACGCTCAAGCAACATTTACTTGAAAATACCCATGTTGGCACTTTTAAAAATTAAATTTCTGGTTTTAAATTTGGTATCACCTTTTAGCTTAGGGTTCGTAGATTCAGAATATATAGGCTTCTATGGCATGACAAGGGCGTCAGCGCACACATAACAACACCACCTCATGTTTAAAATAATAAATAAACGTAAGGAGAGAAACGTTTTCTTACATGCATTAGAGTGCAATTTTCGGGATAAAATAGTGTAAGAATAGAATATTCACATCCTTTCAATTACGATAAATGCTATTCATGCCTGAAATCTCGTTATTTTTAATCAAGGGGAGACAATTTTGACCCTTTCAAGAATGTGATTTCATAAATAAAATTTACAATATTTTATCCATCAATGAGAGGATAGAAAAAAAAAGAAATAGCATTTGATGTACCTCTATGAATGTATGGCAGAAAATATTAATGTAATTCTAGATAAATGTCGTTAAAGGGGTACTCTTGACAACAAAATAACTCCGGAAAGAAAGTGTATATTATATTACAAAGGGGGATAATTAATTATTATTTTTTAAAGGAGAAAGAAACCCATTTGTTTCTTAATTTACAGTAACGAATGGGACAAAATTAAAACTTTTAAAAACAGAGAACGTGAAACGGTCTCTGAGGTCCACAGAGGACCCATAAGTCTGTAAAATATCATGAAAACTGGCATGTTGATTTACTTTGTTTTTTAGGAAACAGTCCTGATAATCAGATTCTCTCCCCCCCCCCCCCCCCCCCCACCCTCATCTGTAGCTGGAAGCATTGCTTTTTCTTCAAATTGCATAATTTTTTATACTGTCAAAGCCGCTTCATTGGAACAGCAACATTCCATGGAAATCATTCCAATTAAGCGACGTTCCCATTGCACAGCATCAATGTGTGGAACGACCTTATTATAGCGTATTTTTCATGTACATGATTGTGATAAACGCTATAGTTATATTTAATCATTCTTTATGCAGTGTTTTACAATATTATATTCTTGCGGATTGGATATCCATTTTATCCTGGGTGCGTTTCAAAAATACAATACGTGGTATGTAACATGCACACATACATGTATATCTAAGTACGTTATTCGGAAGTTTATTGAGTACAGTACAAATAAGCCCGCTCAGATGGGTGATCATGTTTGATTTGTGGTCACAACCTGCATTTGAATCAAACATTCAGCCAGCCATTCATTCATCTTGTCAATCATCTGATGTGATAATGATAAGACTTAGAATTGCTTTACTCGATTTGAGACAATGACCATTTTCTTTTGTTCCAATTAAGCGACAGACGTTCCAATTAAGCTTAGTAGAAGGAATTATGTCCCAGAGGAATTGTTCCAACTAAGCAGCTGTTCCATATAAGCGGTATGCTCGTTGTCGGCTTCGACTGTATCATCTTTTCAGCATATCTGGCTTCTCCTCTTCAGCTTTTTCTTCTGTATAAAATGATTTGGTTGATGTGACACTCTTTTCTGTTTTGAAGTTAAAGAGAAAAATACACAATTTGAATGTAACAAAAATAAAAACCAGTAAGTAAAAAAAAGGTAGAGCAGAAAGCCCAACTACAGTCATGACCATACTACATGTAACTATAACAATATTTCCAGCTTTACTTTGAGACTATTATATTTATTAATTTACATACATCTACGTTGTCGATTTAGATCTAGATCCACAAAGATCTAGATCTATCTAGATCTATGCTGTTCAACAAAATAATCGCATGTTTTCTTTGTAGGCTGAAACCCTCTCTCACGATTCATCGCTAATGCTTCATAAGAGTTTTGTTTTGTTATTGTGAGTTCTTTTCATACCGAATGTTTTTACTTTAGACCTAGTGTTGCAGTCAATAACTCAATGTATGGAGATTTCATTTCCGTGATTTTGTCCTTTTTTGTACGTTTAGTTTTTGTTCACATATCCTTTTTTGTACGTTTAGTTTTTGTTCACATATGATTGCCTCACTTGTTTCGAATTTGCCAAAATTCAAGGAACACAGAGGTAAAATTCAAGGAACACAGAGGTTAAATATTGTGGACTTTACACATTACGTAGACATACTTAAATCTGCCCATTACAATACATGTGTCTGATTGCAATGCACACAGAGATAGAGAGAGAGAGAGAGAGAGAGAGAGAGAAGAGAGAGAGAGAGAGAGAGAGAGAGAGAGAGAGAGAGAGAGAGAGAGAGAGAGAGAGAGAGAGGGAGAGAGAGAGAGAGAGAGAGAGAGAGAGAGAGAGAGAGAGAGAGAGAGAGAGAGAGAGAGAGAGAGAGAGAGAGAATAGAGACAAAAAACAAAAAACAAAAAAACAGATAGACAGACCGCGGGTAGAGGTAATATTAAAATGCTGATGCCTCGCTCTAAATGTTCTAAATGGTGTGTAATATTTGGATACGGGTAAACAATAATAATTTCGGTTTAGCTTGTGCTACACACTACGTCAATGTCGCTCCGTGTTCGAGTTTCACCCATGCGATACAGTAGGCCTACTTCCGGAGAACGGTGTATGGCAGAGTTGCAAGACTTGGGGTTGCAACGGGCAGGGTTCGGGTTGCAACGGGCAGGGTTGGGGTTGCGACGGGCAGGGTTGGGGTTGCAACGTTAAAAAAAATGTTGCACACGGCGGGATTTGTGCGACTTCGTTCTACCCGAACACATTGAATTCAACCAAATAATGCGAAAACATTATATTTTTTTTAATGAATTATTTGACAAAAACCCAAAGAAAACACCAATTAAAACAAATGTAGACCATGTTTTGACCGAAAAAAGAAAAAAGATTAAATGCATAAATCTATAATTTCACTTTTGGCGACACCCTTCTAGATTTAAAAACATCATTTTTCAAAATGTAAAACTCAAAACGAAAACGATTGTCCCACTGAATGTTTACACTGAGCGTAACTTTACGTTTAGCGGAGAGTCCAAAATATCACTATTTTCAGGCCACCAATCAAAATGTGCCTTAGGGCCATCGGGGTCTTAGTCTTAATGAATGCGGCACTGCTACTATTGTCTTGTCTTACTGAATGCGGCACTGCTACTGTTGGCTTGTCTTAATGAATGCGGCACTGCTATTGTTGGCTTGTCTTAATGAATACGGCACTGCTATTGTTGGCTTGTCTTAATGAATGCGGCACTGCTACTGCTGGCTTGTCTTAATGAATGCGGCACTGCTATTGCTGGCTTGTCTTAATGAATGCGGCACTGCTATTGTTGGCTTGTCTTAATGAATACGGCACTGCTATTGTTGGCTTGTCTTAATGAATGCTTGCACTGTTTCTGCTACTGCTGGCTTGTCTTAATGAATGCGGCACTGCTACTACTGGCTTGTCTTAATGAATGCAGCACTGTTTCCACGCACGTACACAGTCCATCCCTAAACGTCTGCTAGGTCCATCCGCACTCCACGGCCAGCTGTGCATCGGCTTGTCCTTGACATTGATTTGAATGACACCGTCACGTCAGTCAGCTCACCGTTTTACATCCGTTTCATGTCCGTTTCACACCCGTTCCGTGTCAGTTTCGTCATGCGGGCGGCTGGCGGTTGCTGCTGATAGGTCCTACTTTCTTTCCTTTCACTCTTTCACTTATCGTTTATCTCGCTGTTTCCTTTTAATTCACCCTGCCTGAGATCACCACAATAGTGGACGGGGTACATTTCAACGAAAACAAACAAACAAACCGTCTCGTCATTCTCCTGACCACTCAGTGTTGGCTTTGGATAGGATGACATTTTCCCACCACTCAACCCGGACAGCGAAGGGCCGTTAGACGATCAGAATTGTCTGAAATCGAGTGGGTTGTGGTGGTTTTCTCACGCACGAGACATGTGTTTCGTTTTAAAGTGAAATGCAGGAGACGTCAAAATTTTTTTGTAAATCCACATCTACCCCGCCCTTCCCAACCCTACACTTTTTCCGGTTCATTAGATTCGATTGTTTGTAGCCAAGTAACTCTTTTCCAGTTTTAAAATTGTGAACATTTTGAAAAAATAATTAAAAGAAACGTGCACAGCATAGAGTGCAGCATGGCATTTTCGACACGCAGTGCGGCGTTCCAAGGTGAACCCGTGTCTTGGACATTGACACACACCTTAAGCCTTAAACTTAGACTTAGACCTTATTTCCCCCGACATGTCGAAGACACATGGGACCGTTCATTGCCTCCATTCGTATAATACATGTCCTGCACCAGTCTCTGTGTTATTGGTTACATCCCAATTAATACCCCCCCCCTGAGTTGACATGATGTAAGATATTTATTCACTGTGCTCTTGCAAGTGGTCTTCTGGCAAAAGTCTCTTTTTTCTTTTCTTATTGAGTTTCCTGAAGCATCGTGGTTTCGGTGTATCGCTCTGGGGTCATCCTTTGGATATATGGGAAAACCATCTTAATCGATTAAGATGAAGGCCACGCGCCAGACTGACTTAATGCAGTGTAGCTGCACTTCGGGCTGTCACGTGACAATGCCTTTTTTATCGTGTGATCGTTTGCTTTTTCACGTTTATCAATCAAATAAAGTCTGAAGTGAAAACTCTGCTTTTGTTGCTGATGACGTCACAATGTGTTAGCTTTTGGGGTGTATAGTTACACGCTTTACGGGAATGATAGAAAACACTGATATGCGACTATGGTGTGAGAAAGCATGATTTCTGTGTACATATAATAGTGTATGTTTGTGTGTGTGTGTGTGTTGTGTGTGTGTGAGAGAGAGTCTCTAGAGAGAGAGAGAGAGAGAGAGAGAGAGAGAGAGAGATCTTCAGAGAGAGAGAGCTCCCTTATTCTTTGACTGTGGCCTATAGAAAAATTGAGTAATCTTATTACCCCCCCCCCACCCCAAATGGAATTGGAAGCTAAACGGGGAACAGTCTGTCTCACTTAGTTTAATATTATCATTATTAAAATCCGAGTGTTGTTCATCTTGTTTATGAAGTCGATGAAATACATTCTTGGAGGTTTCAATGTTCTTCAAAACTGGCTTTCCTTGTCCTGTCTTCCGTTGCTGTTGTCAGTGTGAAGAAGAATGTATTAACCCGCGCAATACTGGTTCTTTTGAGTGATAATATAAAGATGGCCATTTTATTTCATTCAAATTCCTTCTCAGCTCCTGGAGAGCAAATAGTACAGTATCTGTTAGGCACTTCGAGATAACTCTCTGACAAGATGTTTCTCTATTTATAACTAGATACGGTGGAGAAGTGACAAATGAAATCAGGAGAAGCACCTTTCCTAAGAGCACAGTGTTGTGAAAAAAAACACCTTTTTAACCATGAAACGGTTTGAACAGTGTCGTTGTGATTTCAAGCCCACAACATTACGCTTTAGCTGTGACGCTTCTGAAAATGATTGAAAAGTTATGAACATTGAAACACTTTTGACGAACTAAACTTTGAACTGAAATTAAAGCTAGGAATGATAATATTACCTTATCCTGAGCCTTTGGTGTGTGTGTGGGGAGGGGTTGTAGGATCAGGGTTCTGGATGTTGGAGTATTTACAATGCAATGCGTCTTGGACCATTTTGTCACGCCATGCCACGGTGGAACAGCCCCAAGGGAGTCGGCCGTTAACCAATAAACCCGAGTTCACTGTGGCTTCACAAAACCAGCGCAGAGCGTTCAATATTTATTCACTTTTAACGGTGGAGCCTGAAAAGCAAATGGCTACGGTGTTTATACAACATAACAGATGGTCCGTTGAAAACTCCGGCCGACTCTATTTATACACTTTAAACGGGGATGGAATTAGCAACAACTCCTTTGTTCTGACCATGTAATCTACTGGACTGTGAGCGAGTGGCATCCATGCAATTTACCTTGAGTTGAACGTCCACTTCTATCTTGTTGACCGAGGAAAACGATGAAGTGCTCGCCGGTGCTGTTTTGTGAACGCTACTCAGATTCTGCCAAACACTAAACAGTGTCTAAATCTAGCAGACGTAGATCGACACAGTGCGGGCCTCCGGCTTGTCGCTACTTCTAATTTTACTGGCTCTTGTGTGGGTCGGCAACCCATTAGTTTACTTCCAGAACCACTACACCTACACACCAAAGGCTTGTCGGCCTCTCTGTTCCTACACATGTCGAATTATCGTGGTACTTGAATGACCAGCTATATCTTCCTGTCCACCCGAACAAGGCAGGTTTTATAAAGAGTTCCCACCTGCTCCTAATTACGTGAATGTCTATGTTCTGTGACAAAGTCAAAGCGATGAATAAAATAATGCTCCTACCTACTTGAATAGCGCCACTACGCTCGTCAATTCACATTTTATTCATACACAATTTATATTATTATCATTATTATACACAAATATTAGGTATATTATGTATGTATTGCAATCCATTTGCATAGTATTTTAGAGAGAGGGAGAGAGAGAGAAAGGGAGGCTGTGTGTTTATGTTCACGTTTGCTTTATCCCACCTGAAACCCACGAAAGGTCGGCTAACCCTCTGCTTATCGCATTTGTATGTGTTGTTTTCCTTTTTCTCGTCTTTCACTGACTCTTATACCCCGAGAGTACCCTCAACGGTGTCGATCGACAGAATGTCCGTTTCAAACTCTAGTATTGGACTCTTGGGTGTTGTTTTGTATGAGGAACAACTTTCTTTGTCATGGTTATTCCAGCCAGGTATACCATGACTATGGCCAATCCTTCGTAGCACAAAGGGGTGACTGCCCTCCACCTATGACGTCAACGCAAAGGGGTGGGGATATCCTATGGCTAAATGACCATGTGCCTTTAATTCGTGGTCTGTTCATATTGTGTGTATGTGTGTGTTCTCTGACCTCTCTTTCCGAATAGTGGAGAGAGAGAGAGAGAGAGAGAGAGAGAGAGAGAGAGAGAGAGAGAGAGAGAGAGAGAGAGAGAGAGAGAGAGAGAGAGAGAGAGAGAGAGAGAGAGAGTGCATAAGAGAGAGAGAGATAAGAGTAGTTCAGTGACAGTGATCCAGAGTTAACAGAGATTATGCGATTTGAAATGTCTTTGTTGTTGGTCAAGATACCATGTCAATATATTCAAGGTCAACAACGAAGACGAAGAACAAAATAACACATATATACAGGCCAATGTATTGCAGTCAGTCACCAAAATGTCCCAAATCATCAAACAGTCTCAATGTTATTCTGTCCTTGTCCTAACTCCAAAACTTGGTAGTCACTCCATTCCATAACTCATCGGTCACTCCAAAATTCGTTTGTCATTTCAAATTGGGTCCATTGTATGACCGTGCATACACAGCACGTTTTAATTATGTCTGTCAGCAAAGACGTGACGTTATCCGTTTGTGCCATGACTCAATTCTCCGTCATGGAGTCTGAAGGTCAGGCTGTGGTCTAGATCCCATTCTCATCGTCTTCTGAGCCTGTTTGTGGTCATAACCATGACTAGACCTGCTCACATCAATACATGTTTAGTTTTACTGCAGGTCAGTTGACCACTTTTTATGGTGTGATGTGTGCATAGATTATCTGTCTCTCTGTCTGTTTGTCTTGTGTCTGTCTGTCTGTCTGTCTGTCTCTCTCTCTCTCTCTCTCTCTCTCTCTCTCTCTCTCTCTCTCTCTCTCTCTCTCTCTCTCTCTCTCTCTCTCTCTCTCTCTCTCTCTCTCTCTCTCTCTCTTTCTCTTTCTCTCTGCCCATGTAACGGGCCCATCAGTCCGGCCATGAAATGTCCCTCACTCCTTTTCTTTGTTTTTGGACAGAGGTCAGATTATTCCGTATGTTTAGGCGGTCGTGACGAGATGTAGGTCGGTTATAAAAATGGTGTGGCGGTGTTACTGTTGGTGTAGCACAGGTAAGGGCCTAAGAGCCACCCTGTCAGCAGGAAGAACGTAAATTGTCCGAACAAGCAACAAGCATAAAGGGTGGTCGGTTAGGTGCAGTGGTTGGGATGGAGTTTGGGTGTAGACATGGACACGATACAGTGTATTTGTGTGTGTGTGTGTGTGTGTTTGTTTGTTGTCTGGGTGCTTGTTGGTTGGCGGGTGCTAGCTACTCGTAGATCCTACTTCTTTTCTATCACTCTTGCACTTTTTATTTCGCTTTTATCTTGCGGTTTCCTCTTAATTTAACTATGAGATAACCGCAAATGGTATATATGATCAAATGGGAGTAGTTCACATTGTAATTAGGGGGGGGCAAAATGGGCGGGGTTGAAACGGCTTGTAATGATGGGATCAACTCTCAGCCGTCACTTCAAATCTCCGTCACTTCAAATCCGTCACGTCAAATCTTCAAATCTTCAAAATCTCCGTCACTTCAAATCTCAGCCAGTGGACAGGTTAGACGTGCGGCCGTGTAGTCATGAGTACTAAGCTAAGCCACCTTACTATTATATGGAGGCTCAGGTACAACGTAATACACCATCTGTGTGGTTATCATATCAGTGATACGTCCTGTGTGTGTGTGTGTAACAGCTGTAACAAGTGCCTTGTTACGGGCCATGTGCCTGCTACTTCTACTACTGTTGTCTACTTGAACTTGAAGTAGGAGCGTATCTTTTGGTCGTGTCTGTTGGCCTGACAAATAGTCTTGAGAATGAGGACATCGTCGTATGTGCCACAGACAACGTTGATTATGGGACTCTGAGAGGCTGACGGGGGTCTGGCTTGCCTTTTGCCTTACTTGCAACTATAATGCACTATCGGGTCGAACGGCATATTTCGGAAGAGCGGAGAATATTGGGAGTTGAGACCGAGACAGTCAGTCGTTAACAGTTGTGCTTGGAATTTGTTTTTGTTGGAAAGCGTCGATCCACTGCCCCACAGTCAAACCAATGTCCCACCAGCCTTTTACCATGCCCTATAGACTCGCATGACATGGTACAATGTCATGGTAGAATGATAAGAATGTCTTACAGTTTGACCTTGGCCACGAGCATGGGCAGTGGGGTGTGTTTTGCGTGCCTGTAAATACGTATGTTCAGTGAGGTGTGTTTTGTGTGCCTGTAAGTGCGTATGGTCTTATGACTTCTTGTAGCCACAATATCCGTTGTTGGTGATTGGCAATTTTCTTTCTAACCCCCACCCCGCCACCGATAGTCACAGGCAAGTATTGTGATGTGATCACTAACATACAATCCATGTGGCTTGGTTAGGTAGGGAGAAGAGCAGATAACATACTCTGACAAGTCTTGTGGATGGTTTGGTGGGGGTGGGGGTATTTGCAGGTTATAGAGATGTAACTTTTTTTTTAGAGATGGGGTTCTATTGACATATATATATATATATATATATAAATATATATATATATATATATATATATATATATATATATATATATATATATATATATACGGTATCATGTCATTTTTGTTTATGCCATGACGGCTGTTTGCATTTTGACTTTGTGCCGTATAAGTCATGTGTAAATGCTACCATTTTACTCTTTGTCAAGCAGTCAGTTCCTACTGCCACCATTTCATTCAATGTCAAACAAACATCATTTCCTTTCTACCATCATGTTATTCATTGTCAAACAAACATCAATTCCTACTGCCACTATTTCACTCATTTTTGAAACAAACATAAATTCCTACTGCCACAATTTTATTCATTGTCAAACAAACATCAATTCCTACTGCCACCCTTTCACTCATTGTGAAACAAACATCATTTTCTTCTACCATCATTTTATTCATTGTCAAAGAAACATCAATTCCTACTGCCACTATTTCACTCATTGTCAAAGAAACATCAATTCCTCCTGCCACTATTTCACTCATTGTCAAAGAAACATCAATTCCTACTGCCACTATTTCACTCATTGTCAAAGAAACATCAATTCCTACTGCAACGATTTCAGTCGTTGTCATACAAACATCTATTCCTACTGCAACGATTTCACTCATTGTCAAACAAACATCTATTCCTCCTGCAATGATTTCACTCATTGTCAAACAAACATCAATTCCTACTGCCACCATTTCACTCATTGTCAAACAAACATCAATTCTGACTGTCACCATTTCACTCATTGTCAAACAAACATCAATTCTGACTGTCACCATTTCACTCATTGTCAAACAAACATCAATTCCTACTGCCACTATTTTGCTCATTGTCAAACAAACGTCAAAATCCTACCGCCACTGCCACCATTTCACTCTGCTCATTGTCAAACAAACGGCAAATTCTAATGCCACCATTCCACTCATTAATCGAACAAACACCAATTCCTACCACCACTATTTTTCTCATTGTCAAACAATGTCAATTTCTTATGCTGCCGTTCCATTCAATGTCAAATGATGTGAAAAGATAGGCATGTATGATGTATGCATGATGGCGGGTACTGCTGGTAGGTCCTATTTCTTTCCTTTTACTCATTTACTTATCCATTCATTTTGCTGTTTCCTCATAATTCACCCCAAAGATCACCACAAGTGGTGGACGGGGTAAATTCCAATTAAACAAACAATTGTATGCATAATGTAAACCGTGTCTCGTTGCTTTTGATCATTGCAGCTCTGTGGAGCAGAGGGTGGCCAGCCAAGTAGGAGGAAGCGATAGCGACGAAGACGAAGAAAGCTTAGCAGAAATGGATTTGGAAAAGGAGAAGATGTTGGCCTTGCTGCAGACATTCACCACTCCCATCGACCCCAGCACCATCAGCAGCAGTCACATTGAGTCACTGCCAAACAGTCGGATACACAGTAGCAGCAACATCACCAGCTGTGCCAACAGTACCAGCAACATCCATAGCTGCCGTACTAGTGCCGTCAACATCCCCCATTTGGCCAGGTCGGTATCCTAAGCCTATCATGGTCGGCTAATCATTTTCACCCATTCATCTGTTTCTACTAAAAGGCAGTGATGCATGCAGCTATTGTTGTTTCTCAACTTGTGCAATAGCTGCTGTCTGCCTGTACTTACTCACGCTTGGTTGCCCAGTGAGTGGCAGTCACATACTTGATACTAATACTGAAAGGTGACAACAGGAGGCTTTTTAGCTTTTATGGATCAACCGCTTAGTGTCGCTGAAAAGGACATAGGGGAAATCAATGAGCGCGGTAACAAGTGGCTGTTGTTACACATTTCCTTAAAAAAATTTTTTTTAGAGCATTACATGT
>JAXRKP010000657.1:42500-47500 GCA_037039925.1 Doris montereyensis | reverse complement strand
TGGCTGGCAAGGTTGGATCAAATTGGTTGTAACTCTTGTTGCCAGGAGGTTTGCTCAATGCAAGGTCCCTTTGCTACCTACATTTAGTGCAGTATAATGCAGTATAAAACTAGTTATGTCTAGTTGTAATTCAATGCAAGTATTTGCAAGTGAAGAAAACATCATTGGCATGTCGATCTCTTTGCAAGTAAACACTAATAAGCTAATGATAATGCTCACATGGTTATATGGTCAAAGAATGGTAATACCATAGAGACGGATATTTACTTTGTAGGGGTTTTTGGGCAAGTCTTCTTAACTTAAGTGCACTAACATTTTGGCCTAAGACATTTTCAGTCGTTTGGAGAAAAAGTTTAAAAAAAACAACCCATTTTTGTCATGGCATATATGAACTACATTTTTATTAACAATGTGCCATTGATGACTCTGAAATGCCTCTGCACATTTTATCCTCATTTACCATGATGATAGATCATTGGATGAGGAGTGTTAAAATTAGTATATTAGTTTCAATTTGGCATAAGTCTGACTACGGCCAATATGTTAGCACACTGGCAAAAGATGGCATTACACATCTTTGATCTATTTCACATGGTAGCAGTAGCTGCAATGGTGTCCTCGTTATCCTAATGTTGGCCTTTCTTTAAGAAAACTTTGTGCTTTGAAACTGGACAATAAAGGAGTTACAACCGATTTCTTTTCAACCAAGGGGAAATAATCTTCCATGCTTCAGATCCCATTGAAATGTTAAGACGTTATAAAAATGTTGGCTGATTGATATATTGCACTAAGTTAATCACCCTGGGTAACACAACAACAATTCCATTTCATATTCATACCCGTATTGTGATATTGCATCCATATCTTTTTAAATTTCTGTGGTATTCTTTTGCTCTTCCCAAAAAATCCCCGCAGCTTCTTAAAACTTTTTTTTTCTTAAGCCTGCAAAAGTGGCAGTTTGTCACATTAGTTAATGAACTCATGCCTGGTTTGTTGTCCTGACAGTGTGTGTGTATGTTTGTGTGACCTTTGCTTGTCAAGCTGTGTGTGTTTGGAATCTTTCAGGCAACTTACTTTGTTCTATCTCTCCTCATCCTATGCTGCATATTCCTCTTTCTCCTATACTATTGGCTTTGCTTTTCTTGTCTCCCCATTGTAACAACAGTGGGTGTGTGTATGTGTATGTATGTTTATCTGCATGTAGGTGTGTTGCTGCATTAGTGTTTAGTTACCTCCCTTTTAGCTGCGGATTTGCCGTGCAAGAATTTTGTTGTGTTTTTGTTGTGCAATAATTCATGTGTTGCTGCTACTGAAAGGGAATGCTTTAGTTTTGCTATGGTGAAAGTTGTCGTGGGGTGACCTTGTATTATGGTCATGAGTCAATTTGATCTCTTGATGTGTATTAGTGTTGGTCATGGTCTGCGGCACAGTAAGTAATAGGGTTGGAGATTTCATTTTGTGGTAAAAATACGATTTGATTTAATGTACGGTACAGTTTTAATATACAGCTTTCTTTTTACCCTCAAATTCTGGTGTCAAGTGATCAGGTTCATTCAACCGTACATTGAGTTTCCATGTGTACCATGTTACCATTACCACTTTATTTGTCCTTTCAGTTTTTGGTTTTTCTTGACACAGCCAGGTGTACAGCTCTTTATCTCTTTTCTTTCTTTTTATGTCACATATCACGTTGAGTTCAACCAGTTTGGAATCTCAAGGTCATTTCAAGCCATGATTTCTCTGTACTGAAAATCCCATGATATTGCTACAGTATTAAGTTTTTCCCTCCCCAAACATTCACCATGTTCATCACACAGCCAAAATGTGCACTCTAACACTCCCCCCCCCCCCCCCCAACTCAAGTCAGTCAAGCTAACTCAGTCAAGCTCATGTCGTGGAAAGAAAAAAATGTCGAAACAAACCCGCAAGTCTTTCTCCCTGTTCTTCGTCTTCACCTTTTAACCCACGTCCGCCGTGAACAAATGTCTCGTCTTGATTAGGAACAGAAAAGAAAATTGTGTTCTGTACTGTTGTCAAACGTTAAGAACAAGCTTGCTTTCATCATAATTTTATTTTGCTCATATTTTCTCTGAGATCAGCTTAAGCAGATTTGTAAGTACATGCTTTTCTGTTTTATGGAATTACAAGAAAACGTTGTCTTTATCTTTAAATTTGTAACTGTGACTCTAGATGTGATGAGTTGATGTGTGCTAGTGTGTAACTGTTTGTTTGTGATCACAGATGTTTTTGTGCCATCTGAGTGTGTGAAGACTCAGGCCTTTGGGATGACAGGCGAGTTGCTGTCTTGTTAAGACGCAAAACTATACTCTTACTGATACTTAAGTGATTGGTTATAAATGTACTGCAGCATAATGGTATAGTGTACTGTTTGAATCTTGCCAAGACTAACAGTACAGTGTTGTGTCTTATATTCCATGGTAAAGAGACATGTTCTCTTGGCTCAAGCTCTTTATAAAAAGCTAAATCTTCAAAACGGAATAAATCAAATTTCTGGACCAGTTGCTGTAGGTCAGTTTAGCCTGTCATTCCATACTGATGTCATGCAAGTCACAGACTTGGTGCTAGTAACGTGTTGGTGGAAGCAGTCGTACATAGTCATGTGATACAAGACGCGCATTTAGCCAGCCTGTGGTCTGAGTGCGTCATTCAGCTCAAGAAAACTAGTTTGGAGCTACGCTGCAATGTTGTGTGTGATTGTGTGTGTGTGAAAGCTGCAATGTTGTGTGTGATTGTGTGTGTGTGAAAGCTGCAATGTTGTGTGTGATTGTGTGTGTGTGAAAGCTGCAATGGTGACGAGAAGTCTACTTTGTAGGTTGTAAACAATGAGCTCACTGTGATATCTATATTCAATTTAACCTGTAAAGACAAGTATATATATAAATATATATATATATATATTTATATATATATATATATATATATATATATATATATATATATATATATATATATATATATATATATATATATATATATATATATATATATATATATATATTATATATATATATATTATATAGTCATAAAATGATTATCAACTTATGTATATTTTACTAAAACAAAACTACATGTGTGTGCACCAACTGTCTGAGGGTGTGATGTGTAGGAATATTTCTTCATCTCTCCTTAAATCATTGACCATTTCGTCCATACATTCACACACTAAATTTTCATATTGCTCGCTTTCACATCTAAATGCTGACTGATCTCTCAAGGACTAAATGGGTCTAGTGAAGTCGAGTGGATGCACTGTATTGATATGGTTCTATGCATTACGATTACAATGCAAGCTGACATGAGTGACATCACATTCACATCATTAGTGGAGAAAATGAATCCATTTTGTCCGTTGCAGCAAATCTTCCCTTGTGGATACTAAATGTACACTTAGCAGGTACCTGTACCCCCATCCGTAGATTTCATGAACAACACAGGAAACTGGAATGTGGACAAACATTTCATTATCATACACATGTTGGGTCTACACAGCATTCATTGGTGTGTCAAACACAACATTCATTGGTACATCAAACATGTGTACTGTGTCCATTCATGTACTCATATTCTCATGGGTACTAATACCGCTGGCTCTTATAGAAGCAGAGCGAGAACTTGTTTGTCAGCTTCGATGTGTCATCGGTCATTTGGCCCAAATGTTTGATACTGTAGCACTATCCGGATTATTCACTACATTAGTCTCATGTTTATTAAAATTTAGGGGGGGTGAGTGAAATCTTTCCCGTTTGTTCCTATCAATTTAACTTATGTATTGATGTAATGGGCATGGTGTACTGAGTTCAAATATATTATGACATGGTCTTTTTTCTCTGATGCTTCCGGTTGCCATGAAAATGGTGGCCATCTTGGATTTTGTCCCCAAATTTCACCAAGTTCAATATCGAAAGGCTTTTTCATTTTTCAACAAATTTCTTTCAGACTTGGTACACACCTTATTTGATACAATATCTAAATTGATTGGATCAGATTTTTGTTTCTTTAATAAGTTTTGATTTTATGAAGTTTTGAAAATAGCATATGAGAACAAACAAAAATGTACAAAACTATTGTACAAAAAATTCAATTTTTATAAAAGCTTGAGAGGCTCTCAACTACTGATATTGACACTGTTTCAAGTGCACCAGCACCTTTTTACTCATGTTGAGATGGTGCATTTTGATAATAGGTACGCAGAATATGTTCCGTATTTTCCGGACGATCTGAGGCAATATTCATAATAGATCCTCAAATAAGTTTGTTTTGGATAGCGTTTATTGTGATGATCAAAATGAGTACCAACTTGCTGTACTTTAGATAATATTTCTGACTTTTATCGTATAATAGTTGTGTTGAAAGATAGGCCTGTATCATTTCTAAAAGATTCCTATAATTTCAAAGATTCGATACTGAGCTTCTTTTATGATATCATTACAACGGGAATGAACTGCTCTAGTCTCTAGTATGATAGACTAGATTTGTCCCATTTTCGGTAAAAATGGCATTCCCAGAACCCCCAAGCCATTTTTGTTTTTGTTCTCCGTTGCCGTTTTAAGTTGTTTCCCACCTTTCTGGTATCATGTCATTCCTTGGCCTAACTCACAGCTATCAGAAACGTTTCCAATTTTTCTTCTTCTTCAAAATATAAAAGCAAAATTTTCATTCATTGACACTGGGGAACGAGTCGAGTTTGAATTTGAATGTATAAAGTAATAGTAGCGGCTATATGAATCAAGTTTGAATTTGAGTGTGTGAAGTAACAGTAGCAGCAGAGGTCAAAGTTTACTGCCCTTGTTCTGGAAGTTTTCAATGTCATTTTAATACAAAACAGTTTGATGTTTGATTCTCTCCACAAATCATCCTCTTTTGTGTTTTAAATTTTGCATTTGTGAAGAAAGGAAGAAAAGGTAAGAAACGCGCGTTCCATTTCTCTTGTTCAATGTCGGCAAATTGTCAAATCCACTGTACATAGATACTCTTCATCA
>JAXRKP010000657.1:0-37500 GCA_037039925.1 Doris montereyensis | reverse complement strand
CAGACAATTTCAGGCTTCAGATTTGCAACACAGCAAGCAACAGACAATTTCAGGCTTCAGATTTGCAACACAGCAAACAACAGACAATTTCAGGCTTCAGATTTGCAACACAGCAAACAACAGACAATTTGAGGCTTCAGATTTGCAACACAACAAGCAACAGACAGATTCAGACTTTTCAGCTTTACTCACTCACAAACTATGATTTTTATTATTTTTACATTTCCTTTTTTTTTTTTCTTTTGGCTGGGGAGGGAACAGGGTTTAATATTAAAATTAATTCCCGTTTTTCATTTAATTCCTGTATGCATTTGCTAGTTTGGTAAAAAATAAAAAAAAAAAAAAAATAAAAAATAAAATAAAAAATAAAAAAAATAATGAACGTACCACTCTCTTTTATACGGCAAGTTTATCTTTAAGTTTCAGAGAGAAAAAAGAGGTGGACTGTAGATGCAAATCTGTGATTATCCATTGGCTTGTGGTTTTAAAGGTCTGTGACACTAAGTTAGTCTGAATCTGTAATCAATTACATCAAATGTTTTTGTGAATGCAATCAATTTCAATATTATTTCAACCATTTTAAAAATAACATTATAAAAATATAAATACATATACATTTGATACACATCATACATGTATATATATTATTACACAATGTACGTATACATATTTACGAATATAGTTTACCACTATCACCAGGCATACACTTAAGTTCATTTAGGCCACCAGTGTCCTAAATAAAGAAAACCGGAGTGGTTTTGTTTATCCACAAACTATGAAGAAATCAAAAAGTACTGGAACTTTCATCTATCAATGTTTCTTTTAGTTCAGGTACTGAAAACCTAATGTCTCACAGGATCTGAGTCTACTTTTCAAAGTTGCTATCATGACTCACTTATTCTTTTCTTCTTGTCTACACTTCAATGTGTAGAGATACAGTTGCTTAAATAAGAAAAGTGATGCTTGTTTTGTCTATGTGGGCAACCAGTTGCGTAAATAAAGGTGGCCATAAATCTAAGTGTTTTACGGTAGGCCTACTAACACATCTAGTCATCGCAGTCCAGCCGTCTGCACCTATCTTTTCCTTCAACTTTTCCACAGCCTGACTTTCTTTGGGAATTTACTCCCGTCCACTCTTTGCGGTGATCTCAGAGGAAACAGCAAGATGAAAGCATATGTAAAAAAGTGAAAAAGAAAGAACTAGGACCTACTACCACTGCCAGCATTGCCCACCAACCACCCTCCCATAGCTTGACATCTTTTGAACATTTCAACACATTTTTTACAGCATTTACACACAGCATCCTTGTATAACACAGGTTTTTTTTTCCTCTGTTCTTGTCTGCCTCACCTTTTTGTTTTCATCAAAGAATAAAACATAAGGAATAGGACTTGGCTTTGATATAGAACAAAGGCTGTAATGCAGGCATTTCATTTATTGACAAAGCCAATGGGAAAAAGAATTGAACAATTTGAGAAATGAACACTTGATAAATGTCTACTCTTTTGGTTACACTGATGTATGTAATCTTTTCCTGTTTATTTTTTCTCCCTCTCTCTGTCTTCCTCCCTGACACTGGGAAAAAGAATTGAACAATTTGAGAAATGAACACTTGATAAATGTCTACGCTATTGGTTAGACTGACACATGTAATCTTTTCCTGTTTATTTCATTCTCCCTCTCTATGTCTTTCTCGCTCTCTCTGTCTTTCTCCCTCTGACTGGGAAAAAAGAATTGAACAATTTGAGAAATGGACATTCATGGTTAGACTGACACATGTAATCTTTCTCCCTCTCTGCCTTTCTCTCTCTCCCTGCCTGTCTCTCTCTCTTTCTCCCTCTGACTGGGAAAAATAATTAAACAATTTGAGAAATGAACGTTAATGGTTAGACTGAAACATGTAATCTTTCTCCCTCTCTCTGCCTTTCTTTCACTCTCTATGAGTAGTGAGTCTTGTCTTTCTCTCCTTTCAGTCATGTGATCAAGCAAAATCAGTCAACCTTTGAACTTTGAAAACTGAAACAACACTACAGGGAAATACTATGCAATGGGCTAAAGCAAGAAATGTGTCTGTGGGGACATAAACCAACGTCTCATTGGATTGTGGCAAATGGCAGACAGACAAAAGACACAAATTGGACAATCCGGATGAATCATCTCGCTTTCCACAACATCGCCATTCCCTCCCTAAAGTTGTTTTTCTTTATTCAAGTTTTTTATATTCTTCTTGCCAATATTTAAAACAAATATTATTTTAAAATCCTCTTAGCTCATGTGTATCAAGCTTTTCAACAGTTTCTGATCATAGACAGAAGTCTGCATGAATAGGTGTGTACCATCATTGTCAGGGCAAAATTGGAATGACATGTGCAAAATTGGAATGATATGTAGTTAGCTTGTCAGGCTATTCAGGGTAACTCAAATTTTGTTGAACACAAGGCCGTGTGCAGGAGTAGGTGAAAGAGAATTGTAGAACTTCAGTAGAAGACCCTTGCGGACTTAGACCTTGTTTCTGTCAAAACTACTTTGTGATAAATTAATACTCTTGCATTATGATGCAAACCAGCAGTAATTTTTGTTGTTGTTGATTCATTGAAATTTACTCAGTCCACCATACGCGGTAATTTCAGGGTGAATCAAGAGAGAGAAACAGCACGAAAAAAGATTTGCGGAAGGATAAAAGGAAAAAGTAGAACCTACCAGCAGCTGCCCCCGCCAACCACCCACGGTTATATCGTTCACATCACATTTTCTACTCCAAACGACCACCACTAGAAAGACAACAACATTGTGAGGAGAGTAGAGGATCAGGAACAAAATTGCTATGAAGGAGTCAATGACGTAAGACACTTGTTTTGTATTTCTGTACAAATGTCGTATTACCAGACAATCAAAATTCACCCCACTCTCAGGAAAAGAATAAAAGAAATAAACTGAACAAACAAATAGTGTGTAGACATCTTTATCTCATATTCAATTGTTCGTCTGGCAAATTCATGGTTGAAAAAACTGACAAGTCTTATTGTGTATTTTCTTGACTATAAGCTATAGATATTTATTCTACGTCAGTGAGAGAACAGTACATGGGGTAATAATATAAAGAATGTATCTGTCAAATACACATACACACTAGTTCTCCCAAGGCCATGAGGCCTTCATATAACCACAGCATATCCCAGTGTCTGTAGCACAACATGAACATAAACAGCTGCTACAACAATCTCCTGAACAGCATGTGGGTTGTATCACAGGCTTGACGACAAACCGTACATTAACTGGCAATGGTACTCATTTACATTTGGATGGTAGGTATGTAAGAAAATAGGTTTCTTTTAAACACACAGAGGATTCAAACCAACTGCCTATCAATTGGCCAGCAAGCCATATATCACAAAGAAATAAGTTGTGTGATATAGACAGAGATCATTACATCAAGGATTCAAACCAACTGCCTATCAATTGGCCAGCAAGCCATATATCACAAAGAAATGAGTTGTGTGATATAGGCAAAGATCATTGCATCAAGGATTAAAAACTAAGCTTGTATTTGAATCACATTCAACAGACACTCCAGTTACTCCCTCTTAGCAACAATCCACTGCATAGGATTTGAGTTATAAAACATACATTTTACAGGGTCATTTTGATTACTACAAAATATACATAAGCCGTTATAAAATCCACTTAATTGTGTATTACCATATAAAAATAAAAGCTGGCCACTGATCTCCCCACCTCATAACCTTAAGAAGAACGTTGAACGAACTGTGAAGGTCAGAGGATCTGGTTCCGTACACACCTCATAGATCAAATGACTTAAGGCAGTGTGTTACAGCGTTTTTAAGTGTGAGAAAGCAATATCACCCATTCCCCAAACCAGTATATATGAGTAAAATCTTTGGAAGGAAATCATGAAGACTTCCTAAGAATTAGAAAAGAAGAAGAAAAAAAAACCAAAACGGAAAATAAAAACTAGCTGATCACATGGTCATCCTCATCCCCTGACCAGTTCTCTAGAGTCGCCAGTTTGTCGTATCATTAAACTGTGACTGATTTTCCACTTTATCATTTTTTCTTGGGTATTTTCAGTCACATTGATTGTCCTAAGGAGGCATTGTAGAGATGATAAAGAAATTACACCCCTGTCAGCATAAGTAGAAAAAAATATATATAAGTAAGCTATTTATGAGCCAAACAGCCAATGCTCATAAAAGGTTTTCCAAACTTAAACTCAATGTCTCTCTACATGTTTTTTTTAGAACCCCGACAAAATTGAAGGCACTTGCCATGACTATGGGTCAACAGGGAAAAACAAACTGGCCATTTTAATTAAAATATTTCCGATTCCACCCTGCGTAGCAAACAGAAACACGGCTAGCATTGCCAACCTAACATCTCTGTGACCTTAGAACGGCCTGGATGCCGAAACAATCAATCAAATGCGTTTCCCTGTCAGCAATCAGGAAGTCATGCAATGAACTTTTTATATCCCAACTGCATAGTGTAAATGACATATATACAAAACTCTCAAACAAAATCATGAATAAATCAATTTCAATATATAAAACAAATGACCCCCCCCCCCCCCAAACAAAAAACCTAACCCAAAACAAAGCAAAACATTGGTGTGATCACATTAGGGAGAGGAAGGACAGCTAGATCTATGTTACAAGGAGACCTGGGAAACCACAAAAATCTCTGATGTACAAAAATGGGCCATCAGTCCGTTGGTGCTATGAGCCAAATTCTGAAGTGTCGTCGGTGATTGGTTTGTATTCATAGTTACCTCGGCCATCCATTTTCAGGTAGTACTGAAACAAACACACAAAAGCAAAGAGTATAGAGAAACGCTCATATCTGGAACACAAAGGCTAAGAGAACAGTTCATAACAGCTATGTAAACATTTCATGCACTAGCCTAGAATAACTAAAGGAATTGTCCTAGTGCATCTATGTGTTACCATTGTGAAAGACAGTTGCCACGCTTACCTCATGGTGTGACCATAAAGATTTTCTGTGAGAAACTGTGAAGAGAGTAATTCCAACCTGAAAAAAGAAATTCAAAACTTAGCAATGATTTCTCCTTCATACAGGCAGTAAGAGATAGGAGTTTCTCACCGATAAATTAAAATACTACAACAATTGACTCTTAGCTTGGATACACAGACGGGGGGGGGGTGGGGGTGGGGGGATGGGGTCTAATGTCAGGTTAAATTCGCCATTTCATTTGACTTGAGATAAGTTCATTCAATTCTTTTGACTTTCCTGGATAGGAGGGTGTGAAGCCCCTTTGCGACCCAATTACACACAAATTTCCTCCATTATTCTTTGGATAGTGCCCTTCTCTTCGATGTGAGGTGCGAAATACCGCACTGCTCCATGATGCTGTTGGACCATCTTTAGGGTGAGCGTCCTCTTGGTCTTGGATTCGTGAAATCTAACTTAGTTCATTCAATTCTCATATTCCTACAAATACGTGTCCAGCTGTTTAAGGACGGATTGCTGAAGTTTTCTTTATACCCAAAACAATAAATAGATCAACACAAAATTTCAAAGTAGTTGCTACAACAACCCGAAAATGGCTGGGGGCCTAAATTCCCCAACATTCCATCCATTCATCCCCCCCCCCCCCCACCCAAATGTCCCACATCTACCAGACCAAGACTGCAGACTAACGTCACTCACCTCCCGACAGTACTGGTACATGAAACCTTCACGTCCACGCTGACGGCACTGGTACACTCGTCCAGAATGGCAAACTGCGGTTTGTGGTAGAACAGACGCGCCATCTGCAAAGTGTCAGGTTAATATTTGTTTAGATTTCTAACTACAGATTATGTGAGGAAATAAAGGTGGACTATTATTTTTCTGGAAATAATTTATCACATTCCATTAGTTAAATAAGTGGTTTCGGTGGCCTAGTGGTTAGGTTGTTGGACTTGAAATCATGAGGCCCTGGGTTCAAATCCTAGCAAAGCCAGATCTGACATTGTGTTCCCTGGGAAAGACATTGATGTCACATTTGCCCTCTTACCCAGGTAAATGAGTATCAGCAATAGCTTAGGAGTAATAATCTTTAACAGACTAGTGTCCTGTCTTGGAGGTGATTATTATCACCTGTTCTGCTTTATGCTATAGAAAATGGGACAAGCTCCAACTCTAAGGGCCATGAAGGCCTGAAAGAAGCTTGCATAATTACCGTAGTTACACTTACAATTCTACTAAATAAAATTTTAAAAAATGTAACAAGTTTAATAATTCAAATGGATTTATATAGTAGTCTCCACTTAAGAGGCTATTTTTTCTGTGCAACAAATTTTTTCCTCTTTAATTATCATGACTATGAAGCCACTCTGAGAAACTTCAGTCTTGCTGAGAAATTGAGTTTTCTTTCATCCGACGGTCAATAAAACAATGCAATAAAACAGAAATTCAAATTCAGTGGCATCGTAAATCTACATCAAGTTGTAGGCCTGGATAATACTATTATCTCTGTTAACAGCTTCTAGCTAGTATCAGTTTGACGTTGATGCCAGACACCCATCAGATGAACGAGACAATCGAAACCCACATTTCGCATCAGCCTGCAACACTTGCAGAGCATAGAAACATTTTTATCGTATCAAAGGCACAGTCATAACCAATGTGAATTAGAAGGAAGTTTTCTCTGATAAAGGATTGATGACGATCTGGATTAAAACTGAATTAGGCCTTATTGTTAGATGCAACGGCTACCTAGTGTTGTGATCATTAGAAATAAAGAAAAGGAATACATTTTTCTAGAAATGTACACTGCTCCATTCTTCCTAATCTTTCTTATAACATCCTCATGCCTCTTGTTTTGAATCTGAGCTCTAGGCCTAAAGGTCTGATCGAAAAAGTTGCGTAATGATTATCAAGGCTACAACCACTATGACCTCGTAGGTGGAGATCACTGTATTCTCATTCCCCATTTACAGTACAAACCAATGATAAAAATCCATGTGATAAGATAAATGATCATGGCCTGAGACTAGCACTGAAAACAGCCAAATCCTGCACACGTTATCCAAACCAATGTGAGGAAAACATGCACACCAAATTTTAAATTTTCATTCATAAGTCGATAATGTGATCAAACTGGGTAGACAAAAAGTGTATACATCGAAAACATTTGATAAAAAATTCATGGGACTAGGGATTTCTTTTCGATTTTAAGAATTTTGGGGATTAACAGATTATAGATGAGACACCACTAAATAATGCTGCTTTTTATTATCAATTATGTTGTCAATACCTATTTCTATTGTTTTTTTGTTTTGTTTTGTGTTTTTGCTAGGTTCCTTTTTTTTCTTCTATCAAATTCTACGTTTGGGTTGTGATGGCTTTAGCCGAAAAGAATGGGCTGTCCGGGGAACAGAAACTATTTTGGATTAGACATAAATTTCATATTATAGGGGGGAAATTTATAAAGACATTTGTTTTTAATCGGGACTTGGTGAATCTTTTGAATAAACACAAATTTTGGACTTCAGGTCTTTGGACTAAGCATTTTCCAGTGTGCTTTCTTTGTAAAACATTTTCAAGTCTGTTGACCACTTCTACATTCTAGAAAATAATTTTTGTAAGTTTTCTGCAACAATCAGAATGATAGTGAAACGATGGTAGATTCACGAAAGACAAAAGCTGTGTAAAAAATAGCCCCAAAACATGTCAGCACAAATCAAGATGATACTCACAGCGATTCTTTGCTTTTCCCCACCACTGAGCACATCCATCCAGTCCTGTTGGCAAGGGATAAACGACAAAGAATTTTTTTTTAAATTAGCCTACTCATTTTCATAAATAACTTTAAAATAAACATTATAAAAAGGTATTAAAAAGGTTGACTTTGTGACAAACAAAAAAAAAAGTGTAAAAAAAAGTATTTTAAAAAAGGTTAACTTTGTGACAAACAGAAGAAAAAAATTTGATAAGAGGTTGACTTTCTGACAAACAAAAAAGTATAAAAAGGTTACTTTGTGACAAACGACATTTCAGTTTTGGTGTTTACCTGAGCGAATTCCAACCTCCTTCTCTTTTCAGGATGTAATCAAGTTGGACCTGGCAAACAGACAAAGAAAATGAAGGATGCTTGTTAGTTAGGACACACACACAAACAACATGATCAATGTAACATTTATTTCTCTCATCAAAATTCACCCCTCAGACATATACATTATTTAAACTCAGAGTGAGCTTAGAGGAAACAGCAAGACAAAAGACAGGTGACAAAGTGAAGGAAAGAAAAGGAACCTACCAGCAACACCCACCTACCACTCATATCCCTTTTTCAGCATAAACGTAAAGAAACCTTTTCCACTTGAGCACATGCCTAAAACTGTAAGTTTGTCCGTACTCCTATCTGCTTTTGATGGGCGACTTCAAGCATAAAAAAAAACTTTTTGACAGAAACAGAGAAAGAAAATAGTGTCAGCTAGTTAGTGAATTCTTGGCCAGATTTGCACGGACTGACAGAAGATGGCTATGTGTAAGGAAAGTTCCTCTCTGACCCATAGAGCCGGAGCTTATCTCTGTCTGTATAGCGTGAAGCAGAACAGGTGATAACAATCACCTTCTGAACAGGATGCTTGTCTGTTGCAGGCCTTATGTCTCAACTGATGCTGGTCACCCATTGGCACCTGGGTTTGATTGGGAAAATGCTGGTACTCATTAGTCTCTGGGTCGAGTGGGGAAATGCTGGTACCCATTAGTCTCTGGGTCGAGTGGGGAAATGCTGGTACCCATTAGTCTCTGGGTCAAGTGGGGAAATACTGATACCCATTAGTCTCTGGGTCAAGTGGGGAAATACTGGTACCCATTAGTCATTGGGTCCAAAGTGGGGAAATGCTGGTACCCATTAGTCATTGGGTCCAAAGTGGGGAAATGCTGGTACCTATTAGTCTTTGGGTCGAGTGTGGAAATGCTGGTAGCCATTAGTCTCTGGGTCGAGTGGGGAAATGTTGTACCCATTAGTCATTGGATCCTGTGGGGAAATGCTGGTACGCATTAGTCATTGGATCCAAAGTGGGGAAATGCTGGTACCTATTAGTCTTTGGGTCGAGTGGGGAAATGCTGGTACCCATTAGTCTCTGGGTTGAGTCGGGAAATGCTGGTACCTATTACTTTCTGGGTTAGTGGGGAAATGCTGGGTTGAGTGGGGAAATGCTGGTACCTATTACTTTCTGGGTTGAGTTGGGAAATGCTGGTACCCATTAGTCTCTGGGTTGAGTGGGGAAATGCTGGTACCTATTACTTTCTGGGTTGAGTTGGGAAATGCTGGTACCCATTAGTCTCTGGGTTGAGTGGGGAAATGCTGGTACCTATTACTTTCTGGGTTGAGTGGGGAAATACTAGTACCCATTATTCATTGGGGCAAGTGGGGAAATGCCCATTTAAGTCTTTCAAAAGTAACGCAATACTGATTCTGGTGGATAGGCTGCCAGGCTTATGATCATGAAGTCCTGGGGTCGAATCTTGACATATAAAAGGAAGCGTTTGCCTCAAAGGTAAAGATTATGAAAACTGCAAGTACAATTTTGTCAAAACCATACCCAATAAATCGTAACTTGCCACCAAACAAAAAACAATACTAAAAAAAAAAAGAAGAAGAGAAAACGCCAACAAAACCCCCCAGTAAAAACCCAATTCACAAACTTTTCTCCCATCCCTTGACAGAACCAGCCAATCTGGAGAAAAAGACATTTGTGCATATTTGTACATATATGTGTGTATGCCTATGCATGTGTCTAAGCGTAAGTGTGTGTGCGCACACATGTGTGTGCGTGCATTGGCACATGTGTCTGCATGTCATAGTGTGCAAGCCCACATGTGTTGTGCACGTGTGTATGTGTGTGTGTGTACAAGCGTGAGAGAGAGTGTGTGTGTGTCTGCATAACCAGACCTTGGCCAGGATGTCCTCCAAATGATGGTCCATCACGCCTTTCTTCACCTGCTCCACATGGCTATCTGGGTAGATGACCTGATCACGTAGGGTTCCCACAGCCATGTAGGGTCTCTGTTATGATGACAAACAAAGAAAATCAGTGTCACTAAATGCTAGGCTGAATTGACAGGTAGAGTATACCTGCCCTCATAGTCTAAGTTATGATAATTTATCGGCCTCCGAGGCGTTGAGGTGATGGTGAAAATACCTTCGTTACCTCCAGTGCACCAGCTTTTCCCCCTTGATTTTAGCAGTAGATAATTACGATATTAATATAACTTCTATAACATTTTAGCAGTAGATAATTACGATATTAATATAACTTCTATAACATTTTAGCAGTAGATAATTACCCCTTAACTTCTATAACATTTTAGCAGTAGATAACATATTAATATAACTTCTATAACATTTTAGCAGTAGATAATTACGATATTAATATAACTTCTATAACATTTTAGCAGTAGATAATTACGATATTAATATAACTTCTATAACATTTTAGCAGTAGATAATTACGATATTAATATAACTTCTATAACATTTTAGCAGTAGATAATTACGATATTAATATAACTTCTATAACATTTTAGCAGTAGATAATTACGATATTAATATAACTTCTATAACGTAAAGGGAAAAAAAGAAAAAAGTCCCCATCCAATTTTCTTCATATGCTTCTTTCTATCAGAGAGAGCTTTTGTTTGAAGACAACGCCATGTCAAAACTTCCAATACACTTTTTCCTGTATATTTGCCAGCTTGGTGAAATCTTGCTCTGTCTTCAATTTTTCCAGTGTTTGACGTTGACTCCCTGGCAAATGTATGGACTTTGAACAAAATGTCTTATTCCGATACTCTAAAGCAAGGTGATACTCTAAAGCAAGGTTTGTTATCAGGCTTTATCTACATAATCAAAATGGAGGTTTTTATAAGCCCTCTTGCACAAGGTAACAATATCCATAAAATCTTCTCACAACAACAGCATCACAACCAAGTCAGCGCCATCAACACAGACTTACCTGAGGCACATAGAAGAGTTTTCCCTTGGCAGGTTTGGTCACCGTGCCCCCAAACAACGGCCACAACTGTCGGGTGGAAAGCGATGGAAGGTAAACATTGAAAACAAAAGCTATCAAGCAAACGTACAAACATAATTGACAATGGAAAAATCAAGAACAGAAAAAGAGACGTAAAAATAATCAGTTTACATTTAGACAACATTAAAATAACTGAAAGAAAACCCCAAAGTATTGTTTGGCAGATTGACACCCGACTAGTTTAGCCATTTGAGTCCATTTCGGTTTCCATCTCTATTGACTTTGACTTTTGAGTTTGGGCATATGAGAGGATGACAGCAGTCACTTTTTTCTACAATCGGAAAGGTTTTTATAATAATACATACCTTTAATGTTAGAAAAGATTAGTTTCTTAACAAGTAGTTTTATACACTGATTTTACTTTTAAAAGATTTGATATTTCCTACATCCACAACTAAGGTGATCTTAGAGGGTTGTTGGTGTGATTTTTAATTTTTACCCAGACTGCCCCGTAAATAGCCAAGGGATCTTTAACGTGCACACGATCTGCACATCGGACCACCCTTTCATCGTCTGTCTCTGATGGGACTAGATGTCAATCTGTGTCTACCTGGACTAAAAATAACTGAAGAAAATGTTTCAATGTGTTGGGCACAAACCCATGACCTATTGGTTGAAAAGTTGACACCCTGTCTAAAAACAAGACTATTGATTTATTCATGAAGTGAAATTTGAGACTTCGATCTCCTTGTGTTATCATGAAAATCTTGACAGACATAGTCTGATGGAAATTTGCTAGACAGAAACGATAGCTTGTTCCACTCACCTCTCCCAGCACTCTGAACAAAGAGCTTTTGCCACAGCCATTTGGTCCACACACTAAAACATTCATACCAGATTTGACCTGAAATAGAAAATTACACAAAAATAAGATTAAGCATAAAAAAGAATAAAGACCAAACCAAATACAAAGCCTCTCATTTCTTACCCCTCCCGTTAAACTCATTTCTTCTGGGGCGCGCCTCTCAACACACGAGGTGTACATCTCAGGACATGGGGCATGCCTTTGAGTACATGAGGTGTATCTCTCAGCACATGGAATATGGAATGCACCTTTCAGGAGAGGGGAGCCCCTCTGGGGCGCGCCTCTCAACACACGAGATGTACATCTCAGGACATGGGGCATGCCTTTCAGTACATGAGGTGCATCTCTCAGCACATGGAATGCACCTCTCAGGAGAGGGGGAGCACCTCTAAGGAAACGGGGCACAACTATCAAGACATGGGGCATGCCTTCCCAGCAGTGCCTAGGCTGCCTCCTAGATTTTGGCATTTTACCATGCTCTTGACTAACATGCTAACCATGACTATATTTATTGATGGTTTTTATTAAAACTTTACACAAATGTAGACAATAAACTGAGAAATATGGCTATGCCATCATATATTTTCCTAGTTATTTGACACTGATGGAAAGCGGGAAAGAGACAGGGAGAAGAAAAAAGAGGAAAAACAAAAACTAAAATGAATAGTGAGCAAATGAGCAATACCTGAGCCAAGCAGCTCTTCCAAATGGTTCCAATGTCATGTCAACACAAAAATGACCTTAAATCAAATCCCCCCCCCTCCCTCGACCGAAACAAATACAAAAAATGCACTGCATCTTTGATTTGACAGAAATTTTGGACAAGACCTACAATATTTTCCATTACCTTGGGACAAAGACAAAATAGAACTCTTACCTCAAACGTCATTTCTTTGATCAAAACATCTCCGTTGGGGGTCACTAAAGGCACTTTGTCAAACCTGTCAACACACAAACACATAGGGTTAACTACAGACATGACTGGCATATTCAACACACATGTTCATGTTTTGACACACATGTTCATATTTTCACACAAACATCCATATTTTCACATAAATGTTCCTATTTCAACACAGTCTTCAAAATATCCCCCAAAAATCTATTTTAATCAATTACAAAACTTAGTTGAAAGAGACTTGAGCAAATAACGTTTCCATAGTAACTTACTTGATGATATGATCTTTGATGATAATATTGCCACTTCCTGGTTTGAGTGCAACGGAGGTGACATATTATTGGCAGAGCCTGTGTAAACAAGAGTAGAACAATTTAGGGATCTTGACATTTAAAGCATGAAACATTGACCTCATCAAATCCAGCGCACTATTGTTCTTTCACCAAAACTCAGGAATTGAAAGAAAACTAGCCCTTGGTCAGGGAAAATGTGTTCGACGAAAAGAAAAAAAAAGATTTTCCCTCTAGGTTGTCATAGCCCATACAGCCGGGGCTTTTCCTGGAGCCTGTAACGTGAAGCAAAACAAATGAGAATATCTGACAGTCTAGTCAAGACACTGGTGTGTAGCAGGCTTTACTCCTCAGCTGAGCTTGGTACTCATTTTCACTTGAGTCAAGTGATGTTAAGTGTCTCTCTCAAGGGGACTCGCTCGTCCAGAGGCAAGGTGTCAGCCTCTCAGCAAAAAGGTCATGGGTTCAAGCTCCAATGGTTGGAAAATTTTCTTGAGCAGGTGGATCGATACCTAATCTCATTGGAGAAGGACAATAAAAAGGAAGTCCCATGTGCAGATCACAACACTCTATGCAAGTTAAAGATCACTTAACTGTTTAAACGGCAGTCCGGGCGGAAAAAAAATCCCGTCGAAACCCCTGAGATCGCCTCAGTTGTGGATGTGGGTACAATTAAATAAAAATCTCTCTCAAGGCACACAACATAAGTCCCAGTGTTGCCAGGATTTGAACTCACAATCTCTGGGATACCAACGTCACATGTTCGATGACCCTCCCAAACACATGCCACATCCTGATATTCTCACAACATCCCTCTCCACCCGCAGCCAGGCACTCAAGCATACCTGAGGCAAACAAAGAAAACTGTGCTGAGCACAAGGCAAGAGAGTGGGCCCAAAACAGTGAGGCAATGTCTGACTCACAGCACAATCGATTTTTTATTTTGATTTAATTTTACTCACATCTACAACTTAGGTGATCCTTAAGTTTTTCGTAGAAATTTAAAAAAAAAAATGTGCTTAAGACTGCCCTGTAACAGACACAGGATCTTCAAATTGCACACAAGCAGGTTGACTTGTACCCCTGACTGCCATGGATGGTGACTAATATCTGGCTGTCAAAACAAACTAGCCATACTACAGTAGCAGTGAAAGAAATGATGAACCACTGTTCATAGTAACCCAGCTACCATCTACAACATCTCACAAGTTTACAATGTGAAAGAGAATTGATGTCATTTTCATAGTTTTCCATGTTTCCTGTGCATAAACGTGTGAGTGCGTGTGTCTGCGTTTGAACAATTGTGTGTGTGTGTGTTTGAACAATTTCCTGTGTCGTGACCTAGATCTCTCCAACTTCCTAAAGCTCACATACCTTGGCTGGCCTCCGTCTTGACCATCGTTCTCTCATAACGTCCAGCGTTGAGGTCTTCCAACACTTTCATCAGTTCCGTTACTCTTGAAGTGAAGCTACAAAAAGTGAAAAACAACATATAACATCAACAATTAGGAAATCTCTTCTGTACTGTGAAAGTGTCCACGAATCTAAACATCCGATCAAAGTTTACCTGCTGGCTCCATATTTTGTTTGCTCTTTTTCTCTCTTTATTCTTCTCAGGGTCCCCCTGGGATAGAAAACTTCCCAAAACATTCCCAACCATTACAAATATTACATCTGTGTCTCCCCCCCCCCCCCCCCCCTCTACTCTGTCATAAACTGTAAGGGTGTCATTGAAATATCATAAGTCTAGTTACAAATTTCAGTATTTTATTTATTTTCTTTGGTCTCCTTAGTCTTTCAGCACTTAATAACAACGAATGTGTCCTTGAATCTTATTAATCATCAAATCAAAACATTTTGTTCTTCTCCTAATAACTGATATTGACAACTTAACATTCTTGGACACTTTTGTTATCATGAAACTGTTCACACATTTGCACCTACCCTGCCAATCTGACGATTCAAACATTTGTACTTACCCTGCCAATCTGGTCAGCTCTCTGCCGGCCAGAATGATCCTGCCAATGGCCTCGGCCATTTTCACCAACATGCGACCACTCTTGAAATAATCCTGTAGACAAAATAAAGGCAGTTTTGCTTCATACCAATTTACATCATCCACAACATGGGGTGATCACAAGGTTAATTAAGAGGAAACTGCAGTGCAAGATCAATTACGGAAGGAAAGAAGGACCTACCAGCAGCACCCATCAAAATACAGAAAAATGAAATATACATGAATTGAATTAGGTGGGGGGGGGGGGGCACCTGGACTAGCGAGTTTTGGACCAAAAGGTTGATTTTCTGTTCTTTGCATATTCGGGTAGAACGCTCATTTATCTACAAGTTCATGGCAAAAAAATGTCCATATGACGTATAATTTTTTTATACAAAATATTTTGTAGGCAAGGGTACGTAAAACAGTAAAAATTTTGACGTAAATTACCCTAACACTGACTGAGAAAATGGCAGTAAAAACCCGTATATTGCCGGTTAATCACCAAATGTGGCAGCACACGATATTTGACCTTCTTTGTCGACGAGGAAATGCGCGTCTCGCGTCACTGAGTGATATAAGAGGCGTTGCGCGTCAGTGTATATGTAAACACGCAAACAAGCGTAGTTACATATAGGAAAAAAACAAAAAACTGGTCATTTCGAAGTCTATTTTCACAACAGTGCACATCTAAACCTAGATTTATAATCCTATTTACATAAGTCACAATGCCAGAGAATATTGAAAGAGTAAGGGGGCTGCTACAACAAGGGAAACCTGTCCGAAGCGTTTGTTTTGTGTTATTTTCTGTTGATATTTTTACTTGCATTTTTCTCAAAATGTAGTTTTTCCAAACTAAAATTCTATCTCCTCCGCCGTTTACCGAACGATTTGTATTATATTTGGCACACAAGTTCCTCTTATAATAGAATGACGTTTTTTTTATATATTGTAAACTTATTGAGAAATTTCTTTTTTTTGTAATAAAAACTGTTTTTGTACATTCACGATATATAGTATTTTCAAAAATTCATTAAAAAAAAACTATCAAAAAATATCGAAAAAACCTGATGTCAGTCTTTAGATATCGAATAGAAAAAACGATCTCCACAGGTTTTGAGTGATTTTATTCATAACTAAGGAGGGAAATAGATTTTGAAAATTGAGTCAAAATCCAAGATGGCGGCCATTTCTATGGCAACCAAGGACGCTACAAACTTTTAGGATGACTGTATTTTGACAGTTACTCATGTACAAACTAAAAGCAAAAACCTTAACTCAAAAGCAAAAGAATCACTTCAGCACTGTTTTTTCAGGCTAGGCCATGGGTGCCAACGTGGAAGGTGCGGGTTCGATTCCGTTGGGTGCCCAAAGATTTTTCTGTCTATTCCTTAGTATTTGTCTGGTCTTTGTTCCTACAGGACCTCAATATTATTTCTTGTCTCTCTGTTTGTCTTCATTCATACCACAGGAAACCTAATATAAACATACCTCAAGGAGATCACTGTGAGAAGAATTCAAGTGGCGTGGGTGTGACATGTCAAGGAACGCCGACTGACAACCAGGTAACCAACGACTGTTGCAACATCTGTAAAGGTACATGAATTGAACTGTGCTAAGATCTTTCTTAACTGATACTAGTTGCGGTTGTTGATAACAATGCCCCTCTCTCTGTCTCTATAATTTTCTTTCTTATTCTCTCTGTCTCTCAGATTCTCTTTCTTATTCTCTCTGCCTCTATGGTTCTCTCTTATTCTGTCTATTCAATGATTCTCTCTCTTATTCTTTTTGTTTCTCTCTCGTATTCCATGTCTGTGTTTCTTTCTCTTATTCTCTGTCTTTATCTATCTCACTGTTTCCATCTTATTTTGCTCTGTGTCTCTGTCGTTTTTTGACGAACGTAACACGTCACTGCATCTTTCCACTAAGTAATAATTTTCATTTGCCTGTTGGCCCCTATACGATCAAGTTTTAAAAAATGTTTTAATTAATTCAAACATACACCATCAGCCTAAACTTTAAGGCAATATTTTAGTTATTGTTTTCCCCTCATTTACTCTTGTTGAGGCTCCCAACTGTTTAGACTTAACATTCGTTTGAGTAGTTTGCTACAATTTCAAAACGGTTGACCAATGTACTTAGGCCAATTGCTTCTCTCTCCATAGTGCTTTTATGCCTACAAAAACTTAACCAGAAACAATTAAATGCAGAGCTACCATCCTTGAACTTTATTCCCAATCAATGATGCGTGAAATTATTAAATGGAGGAAAAAGGTAGAGAGTTGATAAAAACGTGCTAGTTGCAAGCTTACATTTTGCGACAATGTTATCGATGAATCCCATCTGGACACGGAAGAAAATGAAATTCTTCAAATGGTCTACCTGGAATTGGACAAATGAAAGGTTTGTTACAATAAGAAATCACATCATCACCATCATAATAATAATAATAATAATAATAATAATAATAATAATAATAATAATAATAATCACATTATAATAGTTACATCTGGGAGCCCTTATCATGCCTATATATTTTTGTGGAGGCTTTAAATTTCCCTCTATAGACATTGTTAGTTGCAAAATGTATCAATGCAGCGTTCCCAATCAAACAAGTCCATTTGTGAGTAATTTCCCTTTCAAAGGTTAAAAAATCAAATAATTGAGGCCTTGTAGCTGAATCGTAGTGTTGTGAACTTGTAATCACAACACTGGTTTAAGCCCAACAGGTGACACAGGTGGGGTTTTCCCCCACAAGATTGTACTCTTAGGAAAGATACTTCACTCTATATTCCTCACTTGACTCAAATGTGAATAAGTGCCCTGCTATAGCTAGAGAAAGGTCTTGTTAGTGTGTTAGGACGAAAAGCCTAACAAATTTGTGTACTGTATGCTCCCACAAGAGTTGAGAAGGACTTTGAATGAAACAGTTGGTGAGCGGTGATACAGACTATAAACTTGTGCGGTGATACAGACTATAAATCCATTTTGATTTTTATTAGTTAAAAACTAGATTCCTTTCAGCATCTATCTACATCTGTCATTTCCCCTGCAGTGCTTTTTACAAATCGGAATCATGACTGACCAAAAAACCCAGCTTACTTAGCTCTAGATCTAAATTCTATCTGTAGTACAGTAAGATCACATTGATTAAGTTGAATCTATAAAAAGAAACATTATCGACCAAAAGATTTCAATCTAGATCTAATGTCATGGTGAATATAAGTAGGAGAACAAAACCAGCTTTCATGACATCAACAACAGATTATGAACACATCACCGAAAAACACACATTGACATCTCGATCTACATGTCACAATCAAACATCAGGCCAGATGTAGATTACCTAAAAGAGAACCCACAAAATGTAAGAAATGTGACAAAACTCTTAGCCATTTAATCTTTGCTATGTTATTTTTATAACTAATTCTCTGTTATCAGGTGATGAATTTTTTTTTTGATCCGTGTAATAATAATAATAAAAATGATGGAAAGAAAGTGTCACGCTTAAGTGACTCAATGTGTTCATAGTACACAAACATACTTACAAACACACATCCACACACAAATGATATTCTAATGAACTTCATGTCCTATCATTTAAAATCAATGAAATAAATCATTTTAAAAAAGAACCGGTTTACAATCTACAGTAGAATAAATTGATGGAACGACTCCAATACTGTTCTACGTCACCTTCAGTTGGCTTTTCCTAACTTTCATCGACTGGTTTGTTGTTTCATTGAAATTTAACCCCTCCAACATAAACGGTGATCTCAGGTAGAATTAAGAGGAAATAGCAAGCTGAAAGATAATCAAAAGAGTGACAGGAAAGCAGAAGGGCCTACCAGTAGCAGCTGCCAACCGCTCAGTCATCGACTAGAATTTAATGCATTCGATTACACAGTGTTTCCAACTATGTTCAAGATCACCAGGTTCTACCTGTTTCATTACGCCATACATTTCAAACCAGCTAATTTTTCACGTACCAACTTTTTGAACGTTCCAGTGATAATAAATTGCTCCTTCTTATTTCCTTGATAGAATGCAATTTCTTCACTGAAATAATGAAAAAAAAAGACAAGAAAAAGAGAGCGTAAATCATGTGATCTATTTTACATCCTGAAGAGAGGAATCAATGAGTTGGAACTTTGGTAACAAAAGAAAAGCACTAAAGCATACAAGCTGGTTTAAAATAAAAAAAATATAATTATTATGGTAAAATGAAAACTGATGCTGAGTGAATACTTAAACACGAAAAATCTTCATTAAGATACTTCTACGCGTGGAACACATTTCATCACGCTTGAATTGAGTTTTGTTTCATAATACAAATACAGCAGGGTAAGGTAGATTCACTTAACACCTTCTTTTTGTCTTTAAATTGTTGAGGGCAATTAAAAGCGGACTGGTTGTCTTTTTCAGAAAATCTGACAATGGTTACTTTTTTCATAACAATTGACAATGGTTACTTTTTCATAACAATTGACAATGGTTACTTTTTCATAAAATCTGACAATGGTACCTTTTTTTATAAGAACTGACAATGGTACCATTTTTATAAGAAATGACAATGGTACCTTTTTCATAAATCTGACAATGGTACCTTTTTTATAAGAACTGACAATGGTATCTTTTTCATAAAATCTGACAATGGAAACTTTTTTTATAAGAACTGACAATGGTACCTTTTTCATAAAATCTGACAATAATTACATTTTTTCTAACTGACGATGGTTACTTTTTCACAAAATCTGACAATGATTACTTTTTTTATAACTGACAATGGTTATTTCTTCAAATCTGACAATGGTTATTTTTTTTATAAAAACCGATATTGGTTACTTTCACAAAATCTGACAAAGACTTTTTTATAACTGACGATGGGTTACTTTTTCATAAAATATGACAATGGTTACTTCTTTCTACAAAATCTGACAATGGTTACTTTTATTACAACCGACAATGGTTACTTTTTCATAAAATCTGACAACGGTTACTTTAAAAAAAATAAAACCAATATTGGTTACTTTTTCACAAAATCTGACAATGATTACTTTTTTATAACTGACGATGGTTACTTTTCCCTAAAATTTGTCAAAGGTTACTTTTTTTTATAACAATTGACAATGGTTACTTTTTTCTATAACTAACAATAGTTATTTGTTCATAACATCTGACAATGATTACTTTTTCATAAAATATGATAATGGTTACTTTTTCCTAAAATCTGACAAAGGTTACTTTTTTATAACTGACAATGGTTACTTTTCTATAAACCTTTTCAACGGCTACTTTTACATATTTATTTTGCACCTGTTAGTGATGAGACGAGAATTGACGTATCTGTATTCTCCCTCGTATCTCTGCTCGATGACCGTCATCCTGCCCACAGGTCGTCGTAACCTGAAAGTGACAGCAATGGGAAGAACATTTTTCAAATCTATATAACACTATGGGCATGGTCAATGGAAGAAAATGTAGGGGAAAATCAGGGAGGAGGAACATAAGACAAGAAGACAGTGATTTGTTTGTTTCATTGGAATTTACCCTGCTCACCATATGCATTGATCTCATGGTAAATTAAGAAGAAACGTCAAGATAGAAGACAAGCAACAGAGTAAAAGGCAGGAAAGAAGTGGGATCTACCAGTAACCTCCGCCAACACACATGACAGATAAAAAAAACTAAGGAATTTTATAGAATTCAACAAATAATTTCATTGACCAGAAGGAAAGAACCCAAAACAAACAACATCGTTCAAAACTCTGCTAGAAAATCATAATGCTAAACAAGAAAAAAAATGTGAAGTTGATCAAATTCTATCTCTGCAATACTTAACATAGTGTCTTTTTTTATTCCCCCAAATACTCTCTAAAATTAAATCAAACATAAAGCAAACAAAACACAAAATAAAACAGAATCCCAAGAGCTCTTATGATAAACTGGTCAAGAAAAACAACCCAAGCAAACTTACTTCATCAAAGTTTTGATTTGACTCACCCACATCCACAACTAAGGTAATCTCGGGCTTCATCAAACAAAGAGTAACAAACGGGTGAAAAGGTCTATTTTATAACTCCAAAAACAATTAAATACTAATTACAAAAAGGAAAACAAAAAAAAGACATGAAAAAAAACCCCGCCAATCAACTCAAATTCCATACACCTAAGGTAAGGCATTGCGTTACGTGAAAATTGTAAGTTTTTAAAATTTCCTCGATATGAAAGGCAAAGACAGGCTCCTGACACTACAACTGTTGGTTCAACTGAATGCCACACAACACAATCTGTTCAGGCCATGAAGTCACTAACCTCGTCAGAAAGAGGCCGGACACAGCTAGGTACAGCAACATGTACGTGGGACCCTGGAAAAAGACAGACAGTGTGGCATACAAATGAATGAAATGTTTTTTTAAATATCAATATGTAAATATATCTGCGTTACTGAAATATTATCCCCATTTGTATAATTTTATCAACAATATATCTGTGTTATAAAATCTAAACTCTGTTATATAATAATCTACATAATAATATATCATCGTGTTATAAACTTTAAACATTGTTATATCATTATCTGTTAATATATTATATTGTGATATTAAAATCTAGACCCTGTTATTTCTATACATTATTATCTGGGTTAATACAATCTAAACAATATTGATTCATCATTGACATAACACATCTGTGTTATTAAAATCTAAACTCTGTTGATTCATCATCGATATAACATACCTGTGTTATTAAAATCTAAACTTTGTTGTATCATCATCGATATACCATATCTGCTCAAATACATACTTTTCAAGGTAAATACAGACTTACAGCCAAAATACATTTTTAAAAAGTACTACATATGATTTTATGTACTAGTTGGCAGCTTTGTGTATATAATATATCTGCATGATAAAAAATAAAAATCTATATCTGTTATCGAAATCTAAACCCGGTCGTGTTTATATTTTCCAATGACTGACATTAATAATATGACCACCAAGGTTTCCATGGCCAGCCCTTAAGGCTCAGTATTGGTTTTTTCTCCTTGAAATTTACCCCGTCCACTATATGCAGTGATCTTAGGGTGAATTAAAAGGAAACAGCAAGATGAAAGATAAGTGAAAGAGGAAAGTAAAAGAAGTAGGAACTACCTGCAGCTCCCGCCAAAAGGCTTAGTAAGTGTATAGTCGATGTTTCAAGAGTTCTCTCATAACTCAAATGAACCAAGGCCATTGGAAAGAAGACGATATCAAAGGCAATGCTAAAATGTACAATTGATTTCTCATTCAAAACATGAGCAATAATCAGATGAATAGTATCAACACAAGTCTGGCTTCAACAATGTGAAAGTAACGCAAACTATGCTCAGCTACATACACTATGGTCAGCCTGACAGCCCTGAAATCCATCTGGGGTTTATTCATTATCATTGATTGAAATTTACCCTGTCCATCAGATGCAGTGATCTCAGGGTGGATTAAGCAGAAACAGCAAGACGTAAAACAATGTGAAAGCGTGAAAGGAAAAAAGCAGGAACTACCAGTAACGCCTCGCCAACCGCCAATACATGAGCCTAAAGCCACGGCCCTAACAAAGTGACTACAAGGACTTTGCCACAACACCTACCTGAGCTCCTATGGCACCTGCAAGCTTGACTGAGTACAATATCACATCCAGGATCGGCTGAAACATATAACATATATAGACATCAGCTAATGGTCCACATAAACTCCAAAATGTGTTACAATTTTATCTCAACTTATTCAAACGTATAGAGAGGAAAGGCAAATGACATATAAGCCAAGATAGAAATAGTAAAAGTAGAATGGCATTGCAGTCATTAAAGAAGCTTGCCCTATTATGACTTAATGCTGGTCCTAAAGAATCTCAGTGTTGATAATTTGTCTTGTAACGTCTCTCCATGTGTATCGATCCTGTGCTATAGTCTTCAAAGCAAGTAGGTCTCTTTCTGTTTTCAGTTGTGCTGGTATGTTTGTGTCTTCTCCATTTGAGTTTTGGCATTCCTGAGGCTAGGTGTGAGTATATTTTGTGTAGTTTTGTAAGTTGTGGTTGAGTGTCAATGGCAATGATGTCGGTGTTCTTCCTCGGTAGAATAGGTCAACTCAGATGGTTTGGGCATGTGGACAGAATGAATGAGATAATGGCTGAATAAGTATACAATGCTGGAGCCCAAAGTGGGAGACCAGCGGGCGGACCTTGGAGAAAGTGGGAAGAAGATATAAGGGAGACACTGTAGCAAAGAAATTGTAACCTTCAGGAAAGGAGACCGAGAATGCCAGGACAGGGTAGCTCGGAGAAATGTCATTTCGGGCATCGAAATCCATAAAACAGAAGGTAGAATGGGAATTGATAAAGAAAGAAGAGAAAGAATGAGAGAAATACGGAATAGTGATAGAACTTTCATACAAATATGTTCAATAGAAACAAAATAATAATTCCAAAATCAAATTGAAATGATTTTGTCTCATACCTTACTCAAGTTGGTATACAATTCAGCCACTGAATCACAAAACTTCTCGGCATCTTGAGTCAAAAGTTGATCTGCGTTGGAAATACGATTGTCCAAGTTGCTCATTTTGTAGAATGTGAAGCCACTGGGTTGTGTGATAAACAAACAAAACAAGGACAGATGATAGTCCATAGAGAAAAACAAAGAAAAAAGATAACATCCCATACAGAAAAAGGTTGCTTTCAGGCAATAAATTATGACACAGTCATGACACATCCACATTGAGAAAATGTTCTAGGCCTTACATTGTTGTGTCATTAGTTTTGAAGTGCAATATTTTTTTCTTAATCAAAAAAATAAATCCATTACCTGTAACCCATAAGTTTACTCAAAACAAACTGCAAACAAAAAAACAAACACTTGTTATATTTTCATTAATGACGTATTCATAGAACAGCCTCTACCAGTTACGATAAGTATGACGGCTAGTACGTGGCTATTATAGTTTCTATACATTACAGCAAAGTTTGCATCAATACACACTGAAAATGCCATTGCACACAAATCATTTCCCTCACAATGAACTCACTTCAGGTATCGATCGTACAGGTGTTGAGACAGCCTCTCTCTGAACTTCAACTTCAGCATGTTCACCCCGTACTGTGAATACAAACATTTCCAGGTTGGAATTTGAAATAATCAAAGTTATGGTCTTACAGAGAAGATTTGAATCTACCAATGCGTCAATTAAAATTGTCTCTATTCATCTTTAGTCAACACAGCACCGCCCTTTCAGCACATATTGATAACTAACCTGGTCTGTCTGTTCATTTGTCTCATTAGAATTTACAGTCCACCATGTGTGTGTTCTCAGGGTGAATTAAGAGGAAACAGCGTCAATGAACTTCAAGTCGTCCAATTGTGTGGTGATCTCAGGATCAATTTAAAGGAAACTGCAAGAGGAAAGATTTGTGAAACCTACCATAACAAGCTTTAAATCCAGGTTCATGCAACAACTACATGACACATGACATGAACAAAAATTACAATGAACATTTTGATTACCTTCAGGCAGTTGTTCACAAATGATATCTGAGGGGAAGAAAAACAAAAAATGTCTCTTAAGATAAAATGTAAAGAGAGAAACATGTACCCTTAAATTCACATGATATAGAAAAAACCAGACCCAACTAATAACATGAGTAGGAAGCTTGTACCATAGCGCACACCTGTCAGTAAACCAAACATTTAGGAGATTTTAGGTTTTCAGAAACTCAAAAGAGGATTGATGCCAATTTTTCTTTTCTTCCATTTAAAAATTGTCTCCAAGTTCGTAGACATAACTCGGACTCTGAAACAATATTTTTAAAAATAAAAATGTATAGTCTGTATCTCCACAAAAGATCAGGCTCACTGACTGTACATTATTTATCTCCCAAGAGTTTATGTCATTCAAAATACTTCTGAACTCGCTGGAAAGTATACAGTACAGCAGCCTGTCAGGCACTTTGTACTAACACTCTGACAAGATCTTTCTCTACCTATAGCTGGGTGCTTATTCACACCTGAGTCGAGTGAGGAAAAAGTAGAGTGAGGTAACCTTCCTAAGAGATTATCACAGGTAGAATCAAAGCCTTATTTCTTTCTAATTCATAATTTATCTCCAAGTTGATAGATTCCAAATATTACTTTGGCACTGAAATGTAATATTGCTGTGCTTTTTAAAACTATTTTTTTCTATTATTAAGAAAATTTAGGTGTAGACATAGGTATCAATATCAATGTATTAAACAGCCAAGAAAGTGTTAGACCAAGACAGTGATAAATCGAAACCGTAGTAGGAGTTTCTGGGATGAAATTTATAAAAATAGATATTCAGGTGCAACTGGGTACCAACACCAGCTTGGGAGAAAAACCCAAGCTTATCACCTGCTACAATTCACGCCATAATAACCAGGATAAACTCTAGGTCTATGGGCCGTTAAGACGGTGTAGGGTTTACTTACTTTTACAGCCTGAGCCTAGTTCAAGGCTGGTAGCATTGTAGCACTCTAGAATCTCTCCTAAATTCTCCTTGAATCTGCCAGCAATAAAATTCTCTTTTAAAATTTCCTCGAATCCCCAGGCAAAAACATTCTATGTTAAAATCTCCTTGAATCGGCCGGCAAAAAAATTATCTCTTAAAATCTCCTAGAATTTCCAGGCAGAAAGGATTTTCTCTTAAAATCCCCAGGCAAAAAAATTATCTCTTAAAATTTCCTCAAATCTACCGGCAAAAAGATTCTCTCTTAAAATTTCCTAGATCTCCGAGCAAAAAAAATTCTCTCTTAAAATCCCAGGCAAAAAGATTCTCTCTTAAAATCTCCTAGAATCTGCCAGCAATAAAAGTCTCTTAAAATCTCCTAGATTCCCCAGGCAAAAAGGTTCTCTTTTAAAATCTCCTAAAATCTACAGGCAAAAACATTCTCGTAAAATTTCCTCGAATCTGCTGGCAAAAAAAGTTCCTTCTTAAAGTTTCCTTCAATTTCCCGAGAATTTTTTTATATATTAAAATCTCGTAGAATCGCCAGGCAAAAAGATTCTCTCTTAAAATCTCCTAGAATCTGCCAGCAATAAAATTCTCTCTTAAAATCTCCTGGCAAAAAAATGATCTCTTAATATCTCCAGGCAAAAGATTCTCTTTTAAAATCTCCAGGCAAAAAGATTTTCTAGTAAAATCTCAGAGAATCTCCTACTTAAGTCTTTTTTTGAGGTGGGGGGAGGGGGGTGGGTGGAGATGGTCTGACCCTTTAAACCTATGAGGAGCACACATAGATATACTAATAGCAGATAAATAGAAAATCCCACATCATTGTACTTAGTCAAGGCCACCACCAGTGGTGATCTCAGAAATTTTGGCTCAAAGGTTTGAAATTTTTCTTTAATGATTCTATTTAGAAACCAAAATGAAATTCAATGCAGCAAGAGAGAAAATACTCAGAAAGAGAAAACTGAGAGCAGATATGGGTTTGAACTCTCCTAAGGTCTACTCACGGCTGGCATGGCGTGAGACGAATTTGAGCAACAGCCGCTTGAACTGCTGTGGGTTTCTTCCAATGATGGCACTGATGAAGGAAAGTTTTAATAACAAAATTATTTATTATAGAACGCTATCCTGTTGATGTGTAAGAAGAACGGAACAGACACAATCTTTTATCTTTGTTTCTCTAACTTTAATCTTTGCAAACTCTCTCCTCACATGGGCTCAGGTGGCAGATACGACAATGTGTGAGTTTTCCATACAAGCTGCCATTCACAGGGAGCCTCTGCTGACAAGAAATGGTTCTAGTTTCATAAATCATATAAAAGATAAGAAACAGACGTAAAAAAAAAAGAAGCAAAAATGGAAAGAAAGAAAAAAATACAATGAATGAAAGAAACACATAGAGAAAGAAAGGGAGGTAGAAAATTAAGATTATATCAATTTTTGTCATGGAGGGGCTCATGTAGTCCTGGCTTTTTTCTTTTAGAAATCATCAGTTTAGAATCATATTGTCCTAATAACACATTTGATGATAGATTTGGAGGTGTAATCATTATTAGATTTACTGTCATAAATCGTCCAGTTGTGCAAACAATTGTAACCAAATGCAGTCTACGGCTGAAACAAACTTCACTTGCATTTTGTTCTTACTTCAGATTCTCTCTCCAGCTGAGAACTTTACAACTGGTTTTTTCAAAACCAATTTACCTGCATTGAGGACACTATAATTCTCAACCGATGATATGCCACGACAGTTTTTACCACCATTCATGAACATGAAAAGACAGCGGGTTACCTTTCAATGTAGGTTCCATTTTGTATCATCCACACGTCAGCGTAGGTTCTAATCACAAGACTGACAGCAACAACTGTCAAATACCAGGCCTGCAACATGTGAAATATATAACACAGTTTTGTGAACAGCGTAACATTTTACTCACCTAAGGCAAGAAACAGCTTTAAGTTCTTTTAAAATCAAAAATAACACAACAAAAAAACATACGCAAATTAATACCACAATCAAACTATTAGTCCTCACAGGACAACCTGTTTTGTAGATATTACGCCCGTCCTTAATTCACATGATATAATAAATGTCATTCAGATGAGCTGAAAACTGCACCCAGCTTCTAATTTTCAAATTAAATTTCCATTACAACTGCTGCCCATTCATGAACAGATATCACATGTTTGAAACTCTTCATTTACTTAAAAATGTCCCTCTTTTTTCTTTGACTTGGTGGTCCAGAGGCAAGGTCTCTCAATCAAAATGGCCTGGAGATTGAAAAATTATCTATAGTTTTTTTCGAGTAAGACAGAAACATTTAACAACACATCATTTCCATGTCTACTAAGTTAGAATTATACAATTTGCTTACCTCTACTGAAAACACCAGGAACAAGGATTTTCAAAATCTTTCCCAGTTGTCTGTGATTGAGAGGAAAGAATACAAGACAATTTAATTTGTCTGTGCCACTGACATGTGAAAATATGAAGAAATTTTTTATTATTATAAATACTAACATGCACAAATGCTGAAAAGGATAAAGAATCCTTGATTTGGCACACCCCCACAATTTAATCAAGTGTTCCAAATGCATCATTTTCAACCTATCCTGAAAATTTTATCAAAATCTGCTCATATATTTTTAGAAATGTTACTGACAGACTGACAAACATAAGAAAACAGACAAACCAACACTGGTAACAAATAACCTGATTGGTGAAGGTTGAAAAAGTAAAATTTACAAATTCAAAATTAAGAGAAATCAATAGTTCAGTAAAATCAAACAATAAATATCTTTATTTCGTGGATTATAAGGGTGTAAGATTTATTCCCAGGATCTTTAGTCGGTTTTTTAAATTGGATCAAAAGAGAATATATTCAACATCACTTCTTTGCTATAAGTTAGCAAGAGATTAAAAAGTTTGACTTCAACTTACGAAAAGAAAACAGAGTTGACGGCGGCCCTTTCTTTCTTAGTTCCATGCTGCAAATAGAAAATTATAAATTTTAAGGATTAGAAACAGTTCATTCTTTTAAACATGCGATGTAGCTGATACAGATTTCATCTATTGATTAACATTATGTCATCAGCTCTTGTACGGGGCCATAAATTCAACGCATGATCATCCTACTACATATATATACATGTACTACTACTTTCACTACTACTACTACTACTACTACATACTAGCCTACTACTTCTAAAGGTAAGTCAAAGTTTGAGAAGAAAATATAAATACATAAATGTGAATGTCTGTTATTACATACATTATTTAGCAATTAAAATATATTCTATGACTGTGTGAGTGACAATAAGTCGTTGAAAAATAATTCAGAGACATCGACAAAAACGCTAACATGAATGATGATAGCAAACGTAAAAGTTCTTGTCAACTTTAACATGTGAAGGAAACTAAATTAAGAACTGATGGCTGTGATTGGAATGAGAATGTGAAAACTCACAGATCATAAACTGTTGTCAAAGAGTTTTACTTTCACCCTCCATTGATAGCAGCAATGTTCCTTCAAAACCAATACAGCCCATAGATATATGGAGATAATGCATACACCTGTTTTGCATAACATGAAGCGGAACAGATGACAATATATTCCCCACCCTGAAGTGGACACTTGTCTGACAGCGTTTTAATACCCAGCTGATGCTGTGCTGCTACCTGTTTGCACCTGAATCAAGGGGAAAACACGGGTTAAGTGTCTTTCCTAAGGAACGCCTGACTAAGCAATGTGAGGATTTAAATCTATGCCCTCACAATCACAAGTTTAGAACTTAGTCATTAAGCAATCCCCACTACCCCCCCTTTCCTACTGCAATATCTCTGATGGATGCAAGCTTTTATCTTAAAAGCAGAAACAGTTAAAATAGGGAGAATATCTATGATCATGTAACACATGAATATGTCAAGTCAAAACCTGCTACAAAACAATGTTATGATCGAGGGCAGATTCTGTAACAAAAAGGGTAACGATTGTGATTATAATTGAAAAACAACGGCAATGAAATAAGTGAGAAAACAGACAAACCTGAGCAATGACAACCTTGACTTCTTCCCTTCCACTGAAAAATAAATAAAGAAGAAAATGAAATAAAAACAAAGATGACATCAAACCTTCAACTTAAATGAATTATCATCACATAGAACCCTAATGGAGATTGTATAAGGGACTTCATATGTTTGTGAAATTGTGACAGCTTTTGAAATATAATCTTCATGTTTGTTTGTTAATAGGAATGTACCGCATCCATCAAATAATGTGATCTCAGGTGACTTCAAAAGGAAAAACAGCAAGATAAGAGAATCAAAAGAGCAACAAGAAAGAAGTAGGAGCTACCAGCAATACTGATCATCTGCCCACTAACAATATTCATGGGTTCATTCCTGAACTTCAGAGTGATGAGAATGTTCATGGTGGGTCCCAAGTTAGTGAAACCAAGAGGGCGTTTATGTAAAAAATATTACAACAGGCATACCTAGCAAGTCAAGTAGAAATGACCCTAAATATTGGGCCTCACAGTGATTTGGGTTATTGTAAATTCGGATAATCACAACAGTTTTCCCATTCCCGTCATGCTGCGATTAACCGGAGTCAACTGTATTAGTACTTAAGTAAGAATCTAGACTAGATATAATCATATATTTAATAAACAAATCTATGGAAAACTAAGAACTTTGCTGCTACTACGATTAAATCAAGCAGGCAGGCACAAATGTAACATTTTTATTTTATAAGAGACAATAAGCCAATAGATTTAATCTTGATGTCAATGTCTCTAGAAGGGCTGGTAACGACATTTATAAATCACAAGATATCAAGTATCAGCAAGGCTGTGATTTAAATTGCTTAAATAAAAGCACCCCGTATCTGAAGTGACTATTCCCCATTAATCGTAGGTACGGTTGCATGCGCATGAAAAAATCAAGTAGCGTTTCAGTACTTGAGTATGTGCTGTTGTTGATAATGATAGTACGCTCTCTCTCTCTTTCAGTTCATTAACATGCAAAGGCCTATTCCCGCAAATAAGTGTTGTGTGTGTTTCTGTTTCTTTTGGTCTTGTGATTCTTTCTCTCCCAGGGTTCTTTTTATTCGTTGATTTGATTTACTAACATGCACAACTAAGGTCGTCTCATGGTTTGGCTCGAACTGCTCTATAAACAGCCAAGGGATCTTTAACGTGCACAGTGTTGTGATCTGCACATGGGACCTCCTATTTATCGTTCGTCTCCAATGGGACTAAGTTCTGGGTGTCTAACCACCTACCTGGACCAGAGAAAAGATTTTACATGGAAACAGTTGAGAATTTTTTTTCAACCGTAGGCCAGGCTTGAACTTGGGGTAACACTGCAAGCGCTTCTTGAGTTATGCTAATAAGTAATAATGGTGAAGTGCCAAGGTCCATTCGCCAAATCATTTGAATGGCAAAAAGCGAATTATTATATAATAAATCTAGTGCTGACCCTCATAATAAGTAGATTCTCTAGATAAAGATGAAGATCTAGACTTTCTAGTAGACTGTCTAGAGCTAGATCTAGTCTACTACTACTAGAGATCTATATCTAGATCCATAGATGATAGATCTAGAGAATCTAGGTACTGACAAAAAAAAATCAGTTTCAACACTTCGCGTATCCAATAGCTTGTATAACTGCAGTTACTCATGACATGTTATTTGGCGCAGCCGAGGCGTACGGTAAGTTAAAGTCTAAAGATTTCGATAGTGATAAAAGAATTTACAACATATTTACAAGTAACTTTAGTAACAAAACAAAGTGATCTAAAGAAAGAAATCGTGTGTGAAACAGACGATACAACTGAGATATTGTGAAAATTTTCTGAGGTTTTGAAAAAGAAACATATGGACCAACCTTTTCTTTTTACCAGAATTCGATTTTCTGTATAAAAGAAAAGATACCAAAGCGATGCCCGAAGCAATCGTACAAGTCTGAGGAGACAGTCGCAACTTGCTAAGCGCCGCCATGTTGTTTAACCTCTGTTGGATATGGATCGATACAAAAATATTGACTCGCCGAATTGATGAAGAGCACAAAATAGGTTACTCAGATTTTCAGCAAAATTTAATCACAGTAGCGACGAGAAAAAACCTGTACTATTAGATTTTTCAGCTGTTTTAACTTTTTTTTAAATTAATGACGCGACTTATTGTATATCCTTAGTCTTCATGTGATTCTTGTCTGAAAATGTATTTCTTTGCTATTCCGGTTTCTGTTTTATAATAAGTTCAAAGTCCGTGATCTTCGGCCTCATAATCATTGGCAGACTAACCTCATGCGGCCTGAGGGGCTCGCCGTCTCGTTTATCAAGTTAGCAGGTTCAAAGGTTTACCACGAAGCTCACCTCGGTTTGCCACGTTCCGCTTGAGTGAAAGATGACAGGCACGTCTCACTACTATTAATTCTTGACATGCATTGTGCTGCTACATAAAAAAAAAGCTTTTCATTTATCACAATGAAAAGGACGTTGCAAAGTGTATAATTGGTACTTTATATTGTTGTTGAAACCTAACATGCCTGATTATCATCGTTGTCATAGTCAAGCATGTACTCATCATAATCGGAATCATTGGCGTGAACTTGTGGGTTGTATCCACATGATTAGCATTATTACCATCACCGACCCTTTGAAAATCCAACCACGTCTACCAGAAGCGGTGGTCACATCGGCAGTGTGATTGTGAAGCTTTTCAACTTTCACGAATATCCATCAAAACTGGGATCTACAGGGTGCCTCTTCATCCACCTCCATTGCGACGCAGTGTTTGATCCAACCCGATCAGAATTTAAAGTTACCGGGATATTTATTAATGTATAATGTGTTTGCATACCCTCAAAGCACTCGAACCGCCTTCCCAAGGATTGCTGCACAAAATCTCATCTGCACCACAAAGCCGCCATCGACCGCTTCAACGACGTGTCATTAAATGCACGGAGTATGTTGTCATGTTACATGACTTAGCTGGTAATGTCATAGGGACTTAAAAACTTACATAAGTGTGTGGGGGGGGGGACAATCAGATCAACCTCATCAGGGACAGGAACAGTTTCATTCAAAATCTTTCTCAACTCCTCGTGGAGCATACAGTACAACAGCCTATTAGGTGCTTCATACTAACACTCTGATAAGACATTTCTCTATCTGTAGCTGGTACTCATTCACACCTAAGTCAAGTGATGAAACCAGATGGTATAACTGTCCTTAGAGTACAACGTTGTGGAAAAAGACCTGGGCCAGCCATGGGTTTTTTTAAACAGTGTCGTTGTGATGACAAACTCACAACACTACGGTTTTACCTATAACACCTTTATTATTCTCAAAGTTTTATCAGTGCTTTCGTTTGAATGGAACGCGTGCACACCATAATCACAGCAACAATCAGAGTGGCAATTGCAATGACAATCACACTGACAATCATATTCACAATCACACTTACAATCACCACGGTACCGGTATTCCAAAATTGAACGAGAACCAGACAGAGAATGGGATTGTTTCTATGTGAGAATCTTGTTTAATGTTGCGTCGATTTGTCTTTCGATCAAAAGGCCAGGAACAAGTTTATAGTACCTTCTTACTCTCAATTTTTTTGGCCAAAGTTTCCTCGAAAATGCGTTTTCCTTAGTTCTTTGTTCATCGAGATCGGTATCACTTTAGTTGTGAGTGTGGGTAAAATCCAATCAAATCAAGAGAAGCCTTGAAAGTGAAACAGCGACCGTCACGCTTACAATCTCATGTAGGGGACTCGCTACTCCAGAGGCTAGGTGTCGGCCTCTCAACCAAAAGGTGGTGGATTCGAGCCCCGCGGCGGTTGAACAATTTCTCGATTTTTTCGAGCAAATTTACCCCCCCAGTCCAGGTAAGTGGATTGACATCTAGTCCCTTTGGAGACGAACGACAGAAAAGAGGTCCCGTGTGCAACACTTTGTGCACGTTAAAGATTCCTTGGCTGTTTACAGGGCAGTCCAGGCGAAATTTAAAATCCTACCAAACACCACGAGATCACATAAGTTGTGGATGTGGGTAAATCAAATCAAACAGTCTCCTGTATCTGAAGGCTGGACACGGAAGTTTGTCCCTCATTGTCTTTTGCAAATGACACCCGAAATGAATTAGTAGGCTGATAGACCCACAGCTACAAGTACAAGGCATATAAATGCCCATAGACTTATAGACCTACAGCTACAAGTACAAGACATAGAAATGCCCATAGGCTCATAAAACTACAGCTACAAGTACAAGACATAGAAATGCCCATAGGCTCACAAAACTACAACTACAAGTACAAGGCATAGACATGCCCATAGGCTCATAAAACTACAGCTACAAGGCATAGAAATGCCCATAGGCTCATAAAACTACAGCTACAAGCACAAGGCATAGAAATGGCCCTAGGCTCAATAGACCTTCCGCTACAGGTACAAGGCATAGAAATACCCCTAGGCTCAAATACCTACAGCTACCAGTACAAAACATAGAAATACCCCTAGGCTCATAGACCTACAGCTACACAAGTACAAGACATAGAAATGCCCTTAGGCTCATATACCTACAGCTACACAAGTATAAGACATAGAAATATCCCTAGGCTCATAGATCTACAGCTACAAGTACAAGGCATATAAATGCCCCTAGGCTCATAGACATACAGCTACAGGTACAAGGCATATAAATACCCCTAAGCTCAATAGACCTACAACTACACACAAAACATAGAAATACCCCTAAGCTCATAGCTACACAAGTACAAGACATAGAAATGCCCTTAGGCTATACCTACAGCTACACAAGTATAAGACATAGAAATACCCCTAGGCTCATAGATCTACAGCTACAAGTACAAGGCATATAAATGCCCCTAAGCTCAATAGATCTACAGCTACAAGTACAAGGCATATAAATGCCCTTAAGCTCCCTACAGCTACACAAGTATAAGACTCATATACCTAGCTACAAGTACAAGAAATACCCCTAGCATAGAAATGCAAAGTAAATACCCTTGGCTACACAAGTAAAAGACATAGACCTACAACCTACAAGTACAAGGCATATAAATGCCCCTAAGCTCAATAGACCTACAGCTACAAGCAAGGCACCCTAAGCTCAGTAAGACAAGTACAAATAGAAATGCCCCTTGGCTCATAGACCTACAGCTACACAAGTATAAGACACAAGTACAAATACCCCTAAGCTCATAGACCTACAGCTACAAGTACAAGGCATATAAATACCCCTAAGCTCAATAGACCTACAGCTACAAGTACAAGGCATATAAATACCCCTAAGTTCAATAGACCTACAGCTACAAGTACAATGCATAGAAATACCCCTAGGCTCATAGTCCTACAGCTACAAGTACAAGGCATAGAAATGCCCTAGGCTCAATAGACCTACACACACACACACACACACACATATATATATATATATATATATATATATATATATATATATATATATATATATATATATATATATATATATATTATATGTGTGTGTATATCAGGTGTATATCAGGTTCTATTGTCTCTTATGTCTTCGTTATGTGTTTGTTCATTAACCAGCATTCACAGTCATACATAAACATTGACCACACATAGATCTACGTGCTTCTATATATTGTTCAATCACAGCAACTACCTTCAGTTCTTCATAGTTCAGCGTTAGATTCTAACTAAAAATATTGAACCAATCTCTTCAGTATGTCATCATCTGTGGTAATAATGTTTCCCTCTCTATCTTTTACGATTGTTGATGGTCTTTAACTGACCCACATATCTTCCAACAGATGTGTATTTGTATCTCCTTTCGTTGTGTTTCTTCAGCTTCAAATACTTTGTTTTCAAGATATTAATTTTTTTATCTGCCCTGGTATCTATTTCCACTTCCTTACATTTCTTTCTATATTCTTTTCTTATCACTTCTTTCCTCCTGTTCTTGGATGATAGCCACATTCCTCTCAACTTCAGTGATGAGTTCCTCAGAATTATTTCTTATTCAAGTTTCTTTGAGTATGTTTTAATATCCGAGTATCTTGTAGCTTCTGCCTGTGAAAAAGTATACGGCTTCAATGCCTATCGCTTTGGGCATAGTCAATTTGAAAGTTCTTGGGCAACAAAATTTCTTATGTTTTCTTGTTTTAAGTTTTAATTACGGTATTCAAAGTCTTTTCTCCTTCCAGTTTCAAGTCTTAATTTGCATAAGACTAGAAAGTGGTATGTGCCAACATCAGCTCTTCTGATGACTCTTACATCTGATACAGAGCTTCACCACTCAATATAAAGAACTGCAAGGTGGTCAATCTGGGTTTTTTTTCATCTCTTTTGTCCGCTGAGTACCATATTGGACCTAATATGCGTGTATGTCTTTATGTGGAAACATAGTACTGCCTACTACAAGGTTGTGTTCTAGACGGACATCTCTGAAAAAAGGAAAAGCTGCAGGCATAGAAAATATCCCAGGAGAACGTGTCCAAGCAGGGGATGAGGCCATGATAGACGCTTTAAGTGTAATCTGCCAGGAGATCTGGGAGTCAGGAAGATGGCCGACTCAATGGACCCAGTCTTTATTAATCACCATTCCCAATAAAGGAAACTTACAGCAGTGCAACAACTACCGCACAATCAGTCTCATTTGCAATCCTAGCAAAGTTATGCTCAGGATCATACTGAGCAGACTAAAGCCGCAGGCCAAGGCAATCATAAGTGAAGAGCAGGCAGGATTTAGAGCAGGGCGCAGTACAACTGAGCAGATATTTAACCTCAGAATTATGTGCGAACGATACCCTCAACACCAAAAAGAGCTCTACCACGTATTCACATACTTCAAGAAAACTTTCAATAGAGTGTGGTATGCTGCACTCTGGGCGACCATGAACCACTACAGCATCAACGCCAACATTATTCGTGTCATACATACCCTCTATAACAAGGCCAACAGTGCAGTATATCTAAACGGGGAAGTTGGAGACTGGTTCAGAATTACTGTTGAAGTGAGACAAGGATGTTTGCTCTCTCCGACCCTCTTCAATGTCTTCCTCGAAAAAAATATGACAGACGCACTCGACGGCCACCAAGAACAGTGATAACTGGTGGAAGAACAATTACAAAATTGGGCATCGCAGATGATATTGACGGCCTCGCAGGCACAGAGGAAAAACGTAATAATCTGGTCAGAAGACTAGACATATCTTCCGCAACATACGGCATGAAAACCAATGCAAGCAAGACAAAACTGATGACAAACAGTAACACTGGAATCCATGATGACATCATCGCCAACGGAGAGAAGCTTGAAACTATGCACAAGTTTAAATATATGGGAGCAATACTGTCGGATGAAGGATCAAATCCTGAAGTATTGTTATTAAGGAGTGCAATGACAACATCCGCATTAATCAAGATGGGAACCGTCTGGAAAGACAACAAAATTTCCCTTACCTCAAAGATAAAACGTATGCGCTCCCTTGTTCACTCAGTGTTTCTTTACGCCTGCGAAACATGGACACTAACTACAGATATAGAGAAAAGAATACAGGCAACAGAAACGATGTGCTTTAGAAGACTGCTCGGTATCTCTCACAAAGACCATATCAACAATGAAGAAGTCAGAGACAGAATAAGACAAACCATTAGTCCTTACGAAGACTTCCTCACAAATGTCAAAACACGCAAAAGGAAATGGTTTGAACACTTGGTGAGAGAAGGGGGGCTTCCAAAAACCGTGCTTCAAGGAACTGTCAGAGGAAGCAGGAGAAGAGGCAGACAAAAGAAGAGATGGGAGGACAACATCACGGAATGGACGGGCCTGAAGCTAAGTGAGCTGATGAGACGGGCGGAGGACAGGAAGGAGTGGAGAAGACTGGTTATTTGGTCATCGGTATCGCCTCAACGGCCTCCGCAATGGGACAGATAT
>JAXRKP010000656.1:237500-248376 GCA_037039925.1 Doris montereyensis | reverse complement strand
GTGATCTGACACCGAATCTCCTTCTTATCGTCCGTCTCCGATGGTATTAGGTGTCGACCGGAAGTTGAGAGGCCGACATCTTGCCTCTGGAGTACCCAGTCAGTCAATCACACAATGCTCTCAGTCAGGTTTCCACTGGGCCAATGGTACGGTTTGTGTATGATCAACGGCTCTCAGTCATAATTAGCTTTGACAAGTTTAACAACCCCAGCCCACTCCCAAAATGAAGGAAAAGTAGGTATGAAGAAGGACATCTCAAATACGACACAGGAAACTCCATTTGAATACAAACAACGACAAGAAGAAGAAGAGAGTACAAGAAGAAGAAGAAGAAGAAGAAGAAGAAGAAGAAGAAGAAGAAGAAGAAGAAGAAGAAGAAGAAGAAGAAGAAGAAGAAGAAGAAGAAGAAGAAGAAGAAGAAGAAGAAGAAGAAGAAGAAGAAGAAGAAGAAGAAGAAGAAGAAGAAGAAGACGAAGAAAAGAAGAAGAAGAAGAAGAAGAAGAAGAAGAAGAAGAAGAAGAAGAAGAAGAAGAAGAAAAAGGAAGAAGAAGAAGAAGAAGAACGAAGAAGAAGAAGAAGAAGAAGAAGAAGAAGAAGAAGAAGAAGAAGAAGAAGAAGAAGAAGAAGAAGAAGAAGAAGAAGAAGAAGAAGAAGAAAAGAAGATAAGAAGAAGAAGAAGAAGAAGAAGAAGAAGAAGAAGAAGAAGAAGAAGAAGAAGAAAAAAATAAAGAAGAAGAAGAAGAAGGAGAAGGAGAAAAAGAAGGAGGAGGAGGAGGAGGAGGAGGAGCGGGAGGAGGAGGAGGAGGAAACAACATCGCTTACTTTTCGTTATTTACTTCAAGCTCAGGTTTCAAGTTGGACGGGTTGATGTTTTCGTCTGGACTTGGACAAAATGAAAGCACCGCCTGAAACCAGCAACGATAATTCCACTTGCGAGACCTTTCCTGTTCGGCAACCACTGAAGAACAACAGAAAGATAAACAAAGACAATGAGAAAGAGGGCCATTCACACACACATAAACATACATACACACGTTTACACACACACACACACACACACACACATATATATATATATATGTGTGTGTGTATGTGTCTGAATTCATGAAAGAAATTTCAATTTCGAGGGAAAAAACTCAAACCAATCAGTGATTTTGAACAATTGGCGTTTTTAAAAATAGGGATATCCCAAAAAAACTAAGTTTTTTTAGAAATTAGAAATTTAGGAATTGTAAAGGTGTACGAGGTTAATATCAAACCAATCAATCCCCAATACATTCCTTTGTTGGAATCGCAAAGGTGTACGAGGTTAATTCTAAATCCAATCAAACCCCAATACATTCCTTTGTTGGAATCCCCAGAATGTCCCAGGGGTTGGCAGACCACGAGCAGCGTAGCGAAGGTCTGTGCAGAAAGATACCGAGAGAGGTACATCATGAAACAAAATGAGAAGATAGCAGAGAACAGAGAAGTCTGGCGTGCCTTATAGGAAGAAAGACATATACTGAGACAAGGGGCATGTCGAAGTGAAGGTAATGACATAAGATTATATGAAAGCCCTATGGGAACAAAGACGAGACAAATACAAGGAATACCCAGAAAAAAAAACAATCCTGGCCACTAAGGGATCAAACCCGCGACTTCTGCGTCGGCCCCCATTGCCTCGCCATGAAAAGAAAGCGTGCTACCAACCGAGCTAAGTATAGTAACATCATTCAAACAGAGCATCGAAAACATCACCCTCAGACGTATTATCCCATTACTATAAGCAGGCACACTCAAATAATACCACCACTACTACACTGTCACGAGTATCTTCAGGACAAAAGCTGTGACAGGATGTAATGTGGGGAGGCGCTCAGTAGTCCAGAGACAAGATGTCGGCCTCTCAACCCACAAGTCCCGGGTTCAAGCCCCCCGCAAACGGTTAAACAATTTTATCGATTTTCTTCGCGTAAAATCTAACCTCCCTCTCACCCCCACCCCACCCCTTCTACACGCCCCTTGGTCTGGGTAGTGGATCGACACCTAGACATCGCCTCCACTCCGTCTATATAATGACCTTCATGGCACAGCTCAGTGGAACAGCGTAGGCAAAGCCAAGGCCAAGGCCAGCCATCAAGCCGTAGGTCAACACCGTCAGGCCAAAGGAGTGCTGGACTGTGAAGTACGTCAAGAACACACCGAGGCTATGGGAGGAGATATGTTGGAAAAGGTGCACCGTTGATAATCCGCAATACTACTACTAATAATACTGATAATGATAATAATAATTAATAACAATAATAATAATAATAATAATAATAATAATAATAATAATAATAATAATAATAATAATAATAATAATAATAATAATAATAATAATAATAATAATAATAATAATAATAATAATAATAATAATAATAATAATAATAATAATAATAATAATAATAATAAAAATAATAATAATAATAATAATAATAATAATAATAATAATAATAATAATAATAATAATAATAATAATAATAATAATAATAATAATAATAATGATAATAATAATAATAATAACAATAATCATAATAATAATAATAATAATAAAAATACGAAGAAGAAGTAGAAGAAGAAGAAGAAGAAGAAGAAGAAGAAGATGAAGAAGAAGAAGAAGAAGAAGAAGAAGGAGGAGGAGGAGGAGGAGGAGGAGGAGGAGGAGGAGGAGGAGGAGGAGGAGAAGAAGGAGAAGAATAATAATAATAATAATAAGAATAATAAAATAATAAGAAGATAGAAGAAGAATGATAATAATAATAATAATAATAATAATAATAATAATAATAATAATAATAATAATAATAATAATAATATAATCAATAATAATAATAATAATAATAATAATAATAATAATAATATAATCTTTAAAGTACTTCAGGGAGATCCTATATAGTACTTGCATCCAATGTTGTTTTTGCCGATGCCTACATATCATATAGGAGTTGTAATAACCCCTTTTTACATTTTATACTGCAAATGTATTAATGCAAAGTACTCGATCAGCCTTTCTCATTTGTGGGTAATTTTCCTTTCAAATGTTTCAAAATGAAATAATAAGGTAAAACCTATTAGTAGTACATGTATTTAGTATTCAACCCTTTCCAACCATAATGATTAGCCAAATTTGATAAGTTTTGTAGGGGTAAAACTTGCATTGGATAATAATAATAATAATATTTAATAATAATAATAATAATGATTAACAAATTTAATATATAGAGTTTTGTAGGGGTACTTCAGGGTAGATCCTAATAGTACATGTATTTAGTATTCAATTTTCCAACCATAATGATTAGACAAATTTGTATAGGAGTTTTGTAGGGGTAAAACTTTTGGAGCCCAATAATAGTACATGTATTTAGTATTCAACCTTTCCAACATAATGATTAGTAATTTTCCTTTCAAATGTTTCAAAATGAAATAAAAGTTAAAACCTATTAGTAGTACATGTATTTAGTATTCAACCCTTTTCCAGCCAAAATGATTAGATAAATTTCGTATATAGAGTTTTGTAGGGGTAAAACTTGCATTGGAGCCCAATAATACAATAGTAGTACATGTATATCTATTTAGTATTTAACCCGAGGGCGCAGACACAATTTAAAACGAATATGTGATTCACAAATGTCGCATTCAAATCTCGAGACATGAGAAGACAGGATCATAACAGCAACCTACCATAAGTATCCTTGGCGTCGATGGCTGAGCGGATTAGCTGTCAGAATGGGGACCATGAGGTTCCGGTTCGAATCCAACAAAGCTGCTAAGTCTGACGTTGTGTTCCTTAAAGACATGTAAGTCTAAACACCTTTTCCCCTACTCAACCCAGGTGCAAATGGGTACAAGCGCTAGCTTGAGAGTAAAAAACTTGCGACAGACTAGCGTCCTGACCAGCCAGAATGTGATTTAATATCATCTGTTCCGCTTCCTGCTCTTGAAACTGTGATAAGCGTCGGCTCTATGGGCCATGACGGCCCTGCAGAAACCGTACTCACTTACTCTTATCTTGGTTTTGTTATTGCCATGAATATGCTAGTCACAGACCTCATGAACCAGCTCAAATCTTGTCAGACGCTCCCAGGATCGCTCCAGCAACCTACCATAAGTATCATAGCCGTCGATGGCTGACGATTACTGCTGCGAATGGGGACCATGAGGTCTGGAGTTCGAATCCAACAAAGCTGCTAAGTCTGACGTTGTCTTCCTTGTAAAGAGGTCAAGTCGGACTGAAATTACCTGGAAAAAGGAATAGTGCAAATAGTATGTCTGATGTGTTCCATTTGGTATTTTAAAACTTATGTAAAAATGAACTAGCGTCCGGAAGTGTTATTTAATATCATTCTGTTCCGTTCCTGCTCTTGAAACTGTATTCTTATTCATATTTTTATGTTTAAAACTTATTCTTATTCTTATTCTTGGTTTTATTATTATTCTTATTCTATTCTTATTCTTACCTTATTATTAGCTTTTATTATTATTGTGGGCGCGCTCCCATTATTATTCCTGCATTATTATTATTATTACTATTATTACTACTAGGGCTACTACTACTACTGTAGGTCGGGTCAGGGGCGGTAGTAGAAGTAGTAGTATGAGGTCGTAATACGGACTGAAATTACCTGGAAAAGCGTAGTATGTCCGTGTGTTATATTTTGGTAGTAGTACGTATGTAAAATGAATTTCTCGGAAGTGTTATTTATTTTTATTCTTATTCTTGGTGGTATTCTTATTCTTATTCCTGTTTTTATGGTTATTCTTATTCTTATTCTTATTCTTGTTTTTATTATTATTCTTATTCTTATTCTTATTCTTACTCTTATTATTACTTTTATTATTATTATATTATTAGTATTATTATTAATTATAGTATTATTATTATTACTACGATTGTCAATGTATAATAGTAGTATTATTATACATAGTTATAGTAGTAGTCAGTAGTAGTAGTAGTAGTAGTAGTAGTAGTAGTGGTGGTGGTGGTGGTGATGATGATGGTGGTGTAGTAGTAGTAGATAATAGTTTAAAGGACATTGTCAATGTATAATTAATTATTACCATGATGATGATGATGATGATGATGATGATGATGATGATGATTATTTGGCATAGTCCATCCATACACACAATTGTAACCCTCCTGCAGACGCCTTTCAGTGAGTACTGTTCCCTGTTTTCCCCTGTCACGTTGCGCCCATGTATTTATTTCATACACTACTGTCATCATACCCATTTCTCGGTGGTGTTCTTTTGGAGTCCACATTGCGCCCATGTATTTATTTCATACACTGTCATCATGCCATTTTCCTCGGTTTAATTCTTTGAGCCACATTACCCATGTGTTATTTCGCCACTGCTGTCATCATGCCATTTCTCGGTGGTGTTCTTTGAGCCACATTGCGCCCATGTGTTTATTTCATACATTGTCATCATGCCATTACCTCGGTGATGTTCTTTGAGCCACATTGCTGTATGTGTTGTTCCATACACTCTGTCATCATGCCATTACCTCAGTGATGTTCTTTGAGAACTCAGAAGTTTTGTACTCACCACGATGTTTCCGTGGGTTGTTAATTTGTTGTTTTTTTTAAATTAACATCTTGCTGAAAAGTGTTTGTAGATGCGACATTTTTCTTCTTTATTTTCATTTCCACATTTTTAATTTAATTCGTTGATATTACAATATGTAAATGTCGATGAACATTTTAGATCATGCAAACAGACAACGACACTGACACTGACTGGTGTCTGTGTCTTTGTTCTTTGTTTGGATAGCCGTGTGTTTCCTTCCTTCAACACCATTAAGGTCAATGATAAAAAGTTCCTTCATGGCCCATAAGGCCCATAGAGCCACGCAGCTTATCGCGGTTTCTATAACGTGAAGTGGAACAGGTGACAATAATCACCTCCCTGGTCAGGACGCTCGTCTGACGCAGGTTTTTACTCCCCGAGCAGGCTTGTACCCAATTGCACCTTGGTAGAGGTTGGAAAATGCGTGTTAAGTGTCTTTCCCAAGACACAGCGTCGGACCTGGCTGCTGCTAGGATTCGAACTCAGGTCCTCATGATCCCCAGTCCGACAGCCTAACCGCTCAGCCACCGTCGTCTCTATTAAGGTCAATGAGAGCCGGAGTTTATCTCCAGTTTCCATGGCGTGAGCGGAACAGGGTGATTATCAATAATCACTTCCTGGACATGATGCTACTGTGACGCAGGTTTTTACTCCCAAGCTAGTGCTTTACCAATTTTTACCTGGATCGAGTGTGGAAAAGCCGTGTTAAAGGGTTTTCCTCCAAAAACACAACGTCGGATATAGCTTTGTCAGGATTCGAACCCGGGGATATCACAATCCCAAGGCCGGTAGTCTAACCACTCGCCCCCCCGACGCCACCGTAGAATTTGATTGCCTTGATTGGAATTCAATCCATCAATCATATGGTATAGCGTCGGTGACCACCGAAGCTAGACAGCTGGACATGGTTGACATCACGAGGTCATGGGTTCAAATCCTGATATATTGTAATGTCCAAATTCGATGTTAGGTTCTTTGGGAACGACACTTATCAACAAGCACTTGCCGACTCGATCCAAGTGAAAATGAGCACAAGCATCAGCTGAAGTAATAAATCCACAGATCAACGTTCAGTCTGGGAGGCAATGCATTGGTTACTAAAGACGTGTCCTTCACGCTAAGAGGGACTGGGATAAGCCCCAACTGTGGGTTATGGATGATGTCCCGGTGGCCGAGTGGTTGGGTTTGCCGGACTGGGTATCATAGGTCTCAGGTTCGAACTTTAACGAAGCTAGTTCCGACGTTTTTGTGTTTCTTGAGGAAAAAAGCCATTCAGCATGCATTTTTTCCACTCGACACAATTGTAAATGGACACAAACTCCTGCTTGAGGGTAAAACCGTCTGGCTAGCGTCCTATCAGGGGTGTTTAGTATCCCCACCTGCTCTGCTTCCTCCCTATGGAAACACCAGGATGAGCTCCGGCGATATAGGTTGTAATGGCCTTGAACTTTTTCACTTTACTATGGGCCATGACATCCTGAAGGAACACAACTGCTTTTAGATTGTTTTATGTTTTGGTTTAAGTTGGGGTTTTAAAATTTGATACAGACAATTTTAACCACTGCTATTGTACTCAGTATGTCTAAATTAGCTGAGAAAAAATATCTAAAATGGTATCATATGGATTTGCCATGAGAACGCCGCCATCTAGAATTTGCATTGCGAATGCCTACGACCAATTCAAATAGGCTTTTCCAGTTTGAACAAACTTGTCTGTAACTACGCACACGTTATTCGGTTTCAATATCCATCCGCAATCTGTAGCTTTTTTAGGATAAGTTAAACTGTTTTGATTTATGAATTTTTTGAAAATGGATATAACCCAACCTTTCTAATTTTTTGTGAATTAAATCGCAAAAAATTTTTTTTTGCAAAAAATACTAAGAGATTTCAAAACTCGCCGCACAGTTAAAATTGTGTGTGTTGCTTCATAGATACTGGCACAGAATGGTGGCAATCAGACAATAAATAAAAGAAGATCGCAAATCACAGTCAAAAAGTAACATTTTCCAGAAAATCATTTTAAAAATAAATTCCGTTATTTGAATGGTATTTTTCATATAAACTTGAAAAGAATAGTAAAATACTTTGAAACGTCATTATATCTTGAGATGCTCCCAAATACTTCTTGTCGACCTATTTCTAACTGCTCAGGTCCCTTATACTCATGTCGGGTGGCACTTTTCTTATAACGGGTGAGCGGAATGTCTCCGTACTTTGCGGCTGATCTTAGCTAATATTGAAAATACTTTCTGAATAATACATTTTCGGATAGACAGCTTTGAGGTGATTAAAATGGTACCAACATATACTTTAGACAAAATTATCAGTTTTTATAGTACAACCAACCGAAGTAGTGAAAGTTACGCCTGTATCGTTTCTAAAAAATAACCGTATAAAATGAAAGAATCGATACTATGCTTTTTACGGCGTTAATATGAATAGAATGAACTGCCCATCCAGCAGTGTATTAAATCAGATTTGTCCGGTTTGGGAGTAAAATACATTCTTCACCCAACCCTTAACTAATGAAGAGGAATATGACGACATAGAAAATGAAAGGGTCTAATGGGTAGAAAACGAGACAGGACAAGGACAAGATAAATGTTCCAAGCAAATCGTTCTGGACCCAGTCACATATATCGAATAGCCCCCCTCCCCCTGACTTAATCCTTTCCCTGTTGCTGTCCTGTCTTGAACTCACCAAAGGTGTAGATAGTCCCTAAAGTCATGTGTACTAAAACTCCACAAGAATCACCGTCACTGGCCGCCATTTCTCGATGATCCCTGAAATCGTAAGGGAGCTTGTCATCACTGCTGAGGAAAAGATGTATTTTGGCTTTAGTTTGTTGTGTTGTTGTTGTTGTTGTTGTTGTTGTTATTGTTGTTGTAGAGTGTGTTTGTTTGTTGTTGGGGTTTTTTTTGTTGGTGAAATTGTCTATCTCAATTTTCCTTTAGAGTTTTTCAAAGTCGATTTTTTCTACCATATTTCTAAAAAAAAAAGAAAAAGTTTTACGCCAAGCAATCTTGCAACACAAAACGATGGTGCTGCATTGCTCTACTTATAAAACAGATAAAACCGGAAGGTTTACGTACATGAGCAAAATAAATTGAATACAAACTACCATAGATGTTCAAACAGTTTTTCAAAAGGTTGAAATGAACAACAACAACATCAGATGCTAAATTATGATGGTTTCAAAGTAAACTACTAAACATGATAACTACTTATATTTAGACTTCCGGTTTGGTTACCGAGCAGGACAGACGGTGGGACGAGCTCTCGCCTTCTTCACTTAAATTTCCAGTTATTGTGTGGACATACGACATCGCAATGCAAGTTACCGGATTACCGACGATGCTGGAATGTGTCATCGACAAGATTTTAGAAGAATATCAACTCGCCTCTTATAATAATAAAAAAATAATAAAAAAAATTAAAATCAACAATACACTGCCCTCGTCCTTCGTTTTGATGTCATGACTGACACGTCCATGTGTGTCAACGATTCATAATTCGACGGAAGTCACTGAGTCAATTGCAAAGGAGATAAACTTAGACTGCAAAAGTATTGCATATCTCTACTGTCAACGGGATGAATTTAGACTGCAAAAGTATCGCATATCTCTACTGTCAACGGGATAAACTTAGACTGAAAAAGTATCGCATATCTCTACTGTCAACGGGATAAACTTAGACTGCAGGGATAAATGAATCGCATTCTAGACTGTAAAAGCACGTCGCATATCTCTTCTGTCAACGGGATAAACTTAGACTGAAAAACATCGCATATCTCTACTGTCAACGGGATGAATTTATCGCATATCTCTACCGACGGGATAAACTGCAAAATATCGCATATCTCTACTGTCAACGGGATGAATTCTAGACTGAAAAAACATCGCATAGCTCTACTATCAACGGGATGAATTTAGACTGTGAAAAGTATCGACAAAAACATCGCACATCTAAACGGGATAAACTTAGACTGAAAAAACATCGCACATCTTTACTGTCAACGAGATAAACTTAGGACTGAAAAAACATCGCACATCTTTACTGTCAACGAGATAAACTTACACTGAAAAACATCGCACATCTTTACTGTCAACGAGATAAACTTAGACTGAAAAAACATCGCATATCTATACTGTCAACGGGGTGAACTTAGACTGCAAAAGTATCGCATATCTATACTGTCAACGGGATAAACTTAGACTGAAAAAGTATCGCATATCTTTACTGTCAACGGAGGAAAGCAACAACAAAATATGAGAATATCAATTTAGCAGGGATAAACTTAGACTGGGGAAAGCAAATCTGTACTGTCAACGGGATAAACTTAGACAGAAACGAAGAGCATATCTCTACTGCAACGGATAAACAGACTGAATACGCATATCTTTACTGTCAACATTGTTTAGACTGAAAAGTATCGCATCTTTACTGCAACGGAAGACAGAGTTGAAAAAGCCAATATAACTTGCGGAATAGCCTTATCTTCTATTCGACACAAACTGTCAACGGGATGAACTTAGACTGCAGTAATTCATATCTCTAATGTCAACGGAGAAAGCAACAAATATGAGAATACAATTTAGCAAAGAAAGCAAATGCATGACAAGGGACAGAAAGGAAAGCATTTATAACGCTTTCTATTCACACACTCAGATGTAGCCTATCATGTGCAAGACGAGACAAAGAAAGCCAATGCAGTAACTCAAGGTAGCCTATCATGTGCAAGACGACGACAAAGAAAGCCAATGCAGTAACTCATGCCTGTGCAAGACGACGACAAAGAAAGCCAATGCAGTAACTCAAGGTAGCCTATCATGTGCAAGACGACGACAAAGAAAGCCAATGCAGTAACTCAAGGTAAAGACGTAGTAACCTATCATGTGCAAGACGACGACAAAGAAAGCCAACACATGACAAGGGACCAAAACCATTTTAACGCAATCATCTACGGTGACATGGGAGAAAACATCAGACCTAAGCCTATAACTACCACACATTTATATGCCTGGGCTACAAAGCTATCAAACTGGGTAGACGAGATATATTAGTATAATCACAAAACAACAGAGCAAAATAATACTGAAAGCGACACGGACACATCCGACAATGAGGACACACAGCGAGAGTTAGCACACACCTGACAATGATAGCCTCACGCGATGTTACTCACTCAAATGAATATCAGCAGCACAAAATTAATCACGCAATTCATGGTGACAAGATTACAGATATTCAAAATCAAGACTGACACAGGACAGCGTG
>JAXRKP010000656.1:222500-230000 GCA_037039925.1 Doris montereyensis | reverse complement strand
TCTTTTACCTTAAGCTTTAGCACTGTATACTGATTTAGCTATTCTATTGTCATTCATTCTGTTTACATGCCCAAACCACCTCAATTGATTTGTTTCTATCTTAGTATTTATGCCATCTGCTTTGGTTTGATCTCGTATTGTTGTGTTTCTGATTTTGTCTCTTTTAGTTTTCCTTACTATTCTTTTTAGATGTTTCATTTCAGCTGCCTGTACTCTACTGTATTCTCTACTGTCTAAAGTCCAAGTTTCGCTGCCATAGAGGAGAGTAGGACAATAAACTGTATTGTATACTGCCATTTGGTTTTTGTTGACAATTTTTGCTTGCCTACAAATGCCTTTCCTAGATGGTTATATATTGCACTTGCCTTTTGGATTCTCTAGCTGATTTCTTCTCTTAGGTTTCCCACTGAGTTAATCATTACTCCTAGGTAATTGTGGCTCTGAACTTGTTCTAAATTCTCCCTGCCTAATTTAAGATTTTGTGTTTTAGCTTCCCTAGCTACTTGCATTATTTTGGTTTTCTTTGCATGTACTCTCATTCCTCTTTTATTTAGTTCATTGTTCATAATTTTGGCATTCGACTGAAGGTCACTTTCTGATTTTCCAAACAGAACTAAATCATCGGCAAATGAAAACATTGATACATTTACTGGTTTGAGCTTCCACAAACCTACTTTCATTTTTTTCATTTTTGAGGATGCCTTTGCGACTGAATCCATAAATGTGATAAACAAAAGAGGACTTACGGTACAACCCTGTCTTATTCCTATATCTACATCAAAATTCTGCAGATATGTTTCCAAGCTACTCTCACTGCACATGTTGGTTTATTGTAAAAACTTTTAATGGCTTCTATCAAATTGTGCTCTACATTGTGTTCTTTTAAGGAATGCCATAGTTCTTCCCTCCTTACAGTGTCAAATGCCTTTTCTAAGTCAATAAAACACAGGTGTAAGTCAATGTTTCTTTCAAGGAATTTTTTCTTATTTGTCTAATTGTAAACGTGTGGTCTTGTACACTTCTTCCTGGTCTAAATCCACTCTGATGCTCTTCAATCTGATCCTCTACTCTTTTCCTTAGTCTCATTTCCAGTATTCTGGCATATACTTTTCCTGGAACGCTAAGTAGTGATATCCCTCTATATTTTGAGCATTCCATAGTTGATCCTTTCTTATGTTTTGGTACTACTGTTCCCTTTTTCCAGTCGTCTGGCACGTGTTTGGACTTCCATGCTTGTTAGCATATTGCATGTAGTAGTTTGTCTGCCTCTCTCCCTTGGTTTTTAATCATTTCTGGATAAATTGATCTGCTCTTGGGGCTTTTCCTAATTTCACTTCTTATAGCTGTTTGGATTTCTTCCATGATATATCTACATCTTCAGCTGTCTCCTCTGGATTACTTGATACTCTTACTAATTGATCTTTACTCCTTGTTTCATACTTTCTGGAGGGATTATGTAATTGGTGAAAATGTTTTCTACATGTTCCATGATTTAGCTGTCTTCTTTCATTATTTCTCCTTTGCCATTCTTAATTTGTCGTATTGGGTATGTTTTAGTCTTTCTCGTGCTCTTCATTGCCCCCCAGAAGAGCTTATCATTTCCTTGATAGCTTTCTTTGAGTCTTTGTCCAAACTCTTCCCATTGTTCCTGTTTTGTTTTCCTCACTTCCTCTTTGGCGATAGTTCTTTTATTCACGTAATATATCCTATCCTCTGGTCTCTTTGTTTGTAAGTATTTCTTCCAGGCATCCTTCTTTTCTTTGATCTTAGTCTTGACATTCTCATTCCACAGTGCTGTTCTTTTCCTATCTCCTTTAATTTGTTTCCTACCACAGACCTCTTCAGTACAACTGATGAGTGTTTCTTTATACATCTGCCACTTTTCTTCTATTGTGCTATCATTCAGATCCACCTGTTTTTCACTGATAAATCTTTTTATCCTAGATTGATATACCTGTTTTACTACTGATTTATTTAGTTCCTCTATTTTGAGTTTAGCAGCTTTCTTCTCTTTCCTTTTCTGTTTGTTTTCCTCAGTCAGTAATCTCATTTTGTCAATCACTAAGTGATGATCACTAAATATTTCTGCTCCTCTGCTTACTCTCGCATCCAATGTACTGTAAAAAAGGGAGCTGCTAACTATTACATAGTCTATGATTGACTTTTCACACCTGTCTTCATTTACTCTTGTATATTTGTAGATATCTTTAGGAGGAAAAAAAGGTATTGGCTATAATCATGTTATTCTTTAGTCTCTCTCTATTTGGAGAAGTTGTTGTCTCTCCTTCTTTACCTATTACTTCTCTTGATGTTTCTACATTGTTGCCTACTCTAGCGTTTAAATCTCCTAAAATCATTAGTTCCTGTTTGGATTTAAGATTATCTGCAGCTATTTGTAAATCTTTTTCGAAGATATCTTTTTCTTCTTTAGTTGCGTCTTCGTTTGGTCCATAAGCTATGAATAGTTTAATTTCTCTTTCTTTTGGTTTAATATTTACCTCTAATAGCCGTGGGCTTACACATTTCCAACTTTCAAGTAGCATTTCTTGCCTTTTATGCACTAGGAGGCCTACTCCTGCTCTAGCTCTATCTTTAACATCTACTCCTGAGAAGATTAAAATATGATTCGGTCCTACATTTTCTATTACTTGTCCTTTTTCTTTGTTTCAGTAATGGCCGAAATATCTACTTTGAATTTTTCCATTTCTTTAACTAATTCTAACTCTTTTCCATTTGTTGCCCTAACGTTCCATGTTCCAAAACTCACAGTCCGTGTTCGTTTCCAAGTTCGTCTTCCAAAGATCAAGCCGGTTATATTTCTTTTACTTCTCTGAATCAGGTTGTTTTTGGATAAGCAGGGGATTAGCCCACTGTATCCTAGGTAGATGGTGGGGCTGTCACCTTGAGGCCCCCTACCAGGCCTTGTTATTTTCCGTCAGGGTTAACTCCTTTAGCCTTTGATCATTCAAGACCGGCCTGCAAGGCAGCAGGTTGTTTTCTGTCAGGGTTAAATCCCTTAGCCTTTGGTCAACCAAGACCCGCCTGCAAGGCAGCAGGCGACTCGTGGAGGGCGGGATCATCTAGTCCCCGTACACGTGCTTACCTGTCCACTGCCCGGGTGATAATAATCACGCCCTGGAAATGATGCTAGTCTGATACTGTGGGGGAGGGGGGAGGGTCCCAAGCTAGTACGTGTGCCGACTGGCACCTGGGTCAAGTGGGCAGCAATATGCTTGTTGAGCGTCTCTCCCAAGAAACACAACGTCGGGCCTAGCTTTGCCAGGATCCTAACCCTGGAACTCATGATCCCACATCAGACAGCGGCCACCGACGTCAAATTCACTATTGTCGTGGATGTATGTCAAATAAGAACAAATCAAATATTTATGTTATATTAAAAAAAACAACTAATTAAAATTAAAACATCGCAGAAAGCAAGGACTACTTTAACTCAACTTACCGCCTGGTCTTCGACACGAACAATGGGCTCTGTCCGCTTTAGCCGCGATGTGAGACCAAACACAAAATAAATAGATCTATACGTCATTCATGCAGAGTCAAATAATATTTGTATAATTAAATCTCCAAGTAGAATCTACATTACTGAATCTGAATTCCAAATCTAGATCCAGATGCTAGATCACGTGACAGACCAATCCAGAGGTCAGTGCTGCGCAATAATGCATTTCTGAATTACATCAACTAGCATAAAGCATACGGCTGTCTACATTTAGATCTAATATTAAGCTATCTAAGTGGCGGTCTATCTCATTTGAATACATCTCTTTGAATGAAAATCTCCAAAGTTTCGTTGTCATGAACAGAAACGTTTGTCTGATCACTAGATCATCTATGTTGAAATGTGTAGAACACAAGCCTTATAAGCGTTTTTCCCTGTATGGAGGCTAATGATTTAATAAGAATTAAATAATGTAATTTAATCTTGCGGCTGACTGATTATTCATCCAACACACACACACACACACACACATACACACAACTAGTACACACACACGCACACACTAGCTCACACACACACACACACTAGCACATACACACTAGCGCACACATACACTAACACACACACACAAACACACTAGTTTACGCACACACACCAGCACACACATTAACTAGCAAACACACACCGGCGCACATACACACTAGCACACACACACACACACCCACACACAGGTACATTTTCCATCTCTACTCCCTACCAGTATGTAATACACGGGTGGCAAAGAGGAAAACAAATAACAGGTAATCATAATGGACGTGTCTATCACTCATCAACACAGTGCGATATCGATCGTGGGCCAGCGGTGTCGTGCCGTATGCCAGCGATATCGTGTCGTGCACCAGCGGTATCGTGCCGTGGGCCAGCGATATCGTGTCGTGCGCCAGCGGTATCGTGACGTGCACCAGCGGTATCGTGACGTGCACCAGCGGTATCGTGGCGTGGGCCAGCGGTATCGTGTCGTGAACGCTTCGTGCAAAAAATGAGTATCTCCACTTGAGGCCTGATTGAAGCTATCCCCCTGTACATGCATCACGTTATTTTGGCGCGTATTTCTTAAATAACACCCCCTCCCCCACCCCCGTGTGGGGCACCGACGGTGTTAGAATACGCTCAATTTGGTGCTAGGGTGTCGACTAAATGGCACAGAAAATCCTCTGGATCAGAGGTTGAGAATACGCTTAACACTTCTATTCTGTAAAAAAAAAAAAAAATGTGTCACAGAAACACAGACAAGAGAAAAAGTATCGATTCCTTTGGGAGATGATGGAATGTCCTCACACGTTACAAGCACCATTGAGGACTCTATGAAGTATGACAGCCAAACCCCAAAGGGAGTCTCCCCGGATTGGGTCATGGAACGTACGCATCTTGAACGAGGTTGGAAAAACAGCACTTATGGGTGGCTCCGTGCAAGAAGTAATATTATAACACCCCTTCCGGTCCTACTTCTATGCATTCTACATTAATCACAAGAGATCATTAATTCTTCATAAAATGACGTGGCGACGTCACTTTTTCCTCATTTGCATAGTTATTGATGAAAGTCAAAATTCATGGGACTACATTTTTATCTCGATCAACGTTGTTTCTTGATCGAAAATCTAAATTTAGATCTAGATCTAGATCTAGAGCTAGATTACAGATCTAGTTTTCCTTTGTTGTCATGGATCCACTAATTTAATCATAATCCTAATAAATATGGTTTAATTTTGATTAGACTAAATTTGAATTCACTAGCTCTAGATCTAGATCTAGTTCTGCATGTAATGTAAATCTAGACTAGATCTAGATTTAGATCGATGTAGATTAAGATTATAGAATCTAAATCATTTTAAAGCTAGATCTACCTAGAATCTATATTAGGGAGCAATTGTCCACAGATGCCTTTGCAATATTGAACTAATCAACACAAAACAAAACAAAAGAATCAATCATAGTTTCTGATGTTTCCTCATTAAAAGTGAAAGGGAGTGGCGCTGGCATTCGGATCATCCTTTTTCTTTATTTTCTTTGGGTTTTATATTTTGTTAGTCAAGGCTACACGCTACGAAACACGTATCAGAAATACATTACAGTCGTGTTTGAATGTGACCCGCTCTAGCTAGATTTAGGTTAGCATTGACTTGAGGTTTCCTTGATGCTTAGGGCCTAAATCCTAAATCTAATCTAGATCTAGTCAAAACCGAGGGGTGCCACATTGGCGTATTGATTCTTATCTATTTATTTACTGTTGTGATTGTTGTTACGCACTGAAAAAGTTAGCTTAGGATATGTCTTCAATTCCTTTGTTCGTTCTTTTTGTGTAAAGTAAAAGTCATAAGGTTAAAAATTGATTTGAGATGTTATATAATACAGTAAGTTATTGACTCCTATTGGGTCATTTACACTACCCCGTAAACTCGATCACTCTCAATAGCCGTGCAAATAACCCAATAAGAGTCAATAACTGTATATTATTAAACCCCTTTCACATTCAATAAGCTTGCCCCCCCCTCCCTTTGCATTAGTCTCCGATAAAAGCACAAGTGACGTCATGGAAACGCCGTGCAGAAATCTCCTAAAATTAAATACCCCTCGCCAATTGGCTCAGTCATTTTTTTACTCGACATAATGAACGCACTACTTTTGATCCAAACTATTTTTAACCTATTGTGGTGACGATGACCTCTTGACTGTACTGATTTGAGTCCTCGACAAGAATGGAAGATCTTGATGACTATACTGATGATAATTCACAAGTGTTTCGTCCCTTGTTCTAAAACTTGGCCAGGAACTACTGAATAAAAGAAGAAGAAAAAAAACCAAGATGAAATCAATGTTTAAGAAAATGAGACATCTTCTTGCCGAACTCCATTACACGTGCCACAAGAAACACCAGAGGGCACAACAGAAAATTCATTGTCGTAGAGTTTGTCAGACTTTGTCAGATTAACTCGGTTATCAACCATTGAAGTGATTTCTTCCCTGTGATCCGATTCAACTCTGTTTGGGAACATTGTATATGTACGTTTTATATTTGCTATTCCGTGTGCATGGATGTGATCAATCTGTTTAAGATTGTACAATGTAGACCTGTCCTCCACTATAGGAGGTTTCTACATCCCGAAGAAGAAGAAGAAGAAGAAGGTTTAACTTTTCATTCACCAATAGATACGAATCACGCTCAATGGTCTAAGCCTAAAATCTAGATCTAGGTCAATGTGGTTACTTAAGGTGTGTAAATAATCCTGCCATATTCATGTTTCCTTGTTTACAAGATACTAATTGGGTTTGATTGTAAATTTTGCATAAGAAATATAAAATAATAATTTTGATCTTTATTATAAAATGGGTTTAACCGTGTATTGTGTACTATTTGTGTACCGGGGGGGAGGGAGGGAGGGGGGTATAAAAATACAGTTTTTACCCTGTTCCGACTATTAAGAGCTCAGTCATCTCGCACACGCACACATTCGTGCGCCGTAACACGACCTCGTTCCTAATCTTTATTTATCTATCTTTTTGCAAACTTTACGACATTGTGTTTTCATCCAGTCAGATAAGGCTCTTAAACAGTTGAACAGATAATGCTCAAATTTTAACACCATTTGTGTGTATTACATGTGCATGTTTTAGACATAGTTTTTAATTTGAAAACAGTTTCTTTCTTGAACCAATGTTTTACACCATTCGTTTGCACTTGCTGCCGAACCCCACACTTTTCGGCAACCCACAAAGCCCGCGAAAGTTCGACCGCCGTCGACCAATCCATGCCCATTGTCCCCAGTCCACCGCTGAACAGATAATGCTCAAATACTAACCTAAATCTAGCTTATCTCCTTTCTCTTTTTTCTTAGCAGATCAATCTCTACATCTTATAATTGGCGCACATTAAAATGTGTACCCGAGCATGGAATTACTTCCTCATATATATATATATATAATATTGTTTGGCCTAGGGAGGGCACAGATTCGAATAATGACTTGCTCATCGAGTGGAA
>JAXRKP010000656.1:215000-217500 GCA_037039925.1 Doris montereyensis | reverse complement strand
GGTAAATGGTGAACGTAAAAAAAAAAAAATAAAAAAAAAAAAAAAAGAAAAAAAAAAAAAAAAAGTGTGTGCAAAGATGCCTACCATTGAGTACGCTACCATAGATGGGCACACGGGGTGTGAACTGCCAGAGGGACCCAACTTTGCCCGGGATAGGAAGGGGTGGGGGGCAGGGTTAGGGTGGGATAGTTTCGTGGGGGTGGTGGGGGCGGATGGGGTAGGGTAGAGGATGGTGAAGGGTCAGGGATAGTAATAGCGTGTGCCCGACTATGGGAGTTACTCCAGAGAAAATTATACAAATTGGTGTAAGACGTTCATACCATCAGGGTTGATTGTGCCCAATCTTACTATAAGCCGGTTCTCTAAAGACTTCCTAGACTCAGCACCGCCGGTACATGACCTGAGAATGCATACTTTCAGGTCATGGGTTCCTCGATGTCCTGGTCCATTAAAATGTAAAGGCACCGGCTTGCTTTCGCAGTATTCGATATCTCTCCTGTGATGGCCAAATCTGTTGGAGAGTTGCAAGCCAGTTTCTCCGATATAGGCCATTCCACAATGACTGCAGCGAAGAGCATAAATTACATTGCGAGAGGCGCAGGAGAATTGCCCATTCACTGTCCAGGTCTGTCTAGGGAACTGAATGGTTGTGGAGCCGTCCACAAAGGGGCATGTCTTGCAGTTAGTGCGTCCACATCGGACGGTGCCCGACGGCGAGGAGTCAGTAGAGAGGCGACTGTGCACAAGGATATCCTGAAGGCTAGTGTGTCTCTTGAAGGCAATTAATGGAAAGGAAGGAAAACACGTCTAGTCTCGTCACTAGCGTGTAGAATAGGCAGGTTCTTGCGGACTATATTGATGACACGGTGTGTGTGCGGGTGGTACGGAAGGATAAGAGGTATGCGTTTGGTCTTTTTTCTTCCTACGATGTTGAGGGCGTCTTTACGGGGTACAATTTTAGCTCTCTGAAAGGCTTGACAAATGATGGCCCTAGGGTAGCCTCTGCGTAGGAAGAAATCAAACATCTTAGGCGCTTCCTCTGTGAATAGGTGCTCGGCAGAACAGATGCGTCTGAGGCGGAGGAATTGAGAGTATGGAATAGCATCTTTGCAACGTGGTGGATGAGAGGATGTGTAGTGGAGATAGCTATGACTATCTGTATCTTTGTAGAATATTGTAGTTGTAAGCCCATGTTCGGAGAGAGAAACGGTGATGTCTAAGAAGTTAACAGTGGATGTAGACTGGGTAAAAGTGAACTTGATAGGTTTGCAAAAGTTGTTTGCAAAATCGAAGAAACGGTCTAAATCAGTCGCAGACATCGTCGTGATACCAAACCCATCATCAATATACCGTTTATAGGTGTTGGGCAGAGGACCAGGGTACGCCTGGAATAATCTATGCTCAAGATAACCCATGAATAGGCAAGCGTATGAGGGTCCCATCTTAGTGCCCATGGCAACTCCGCTGATTTGCTCGAAAAACTGTCCATTAAATTCAAAAGAATTAAGATTTAGCACGAGTTCTGCCAAACGGAGAAGGGTGGTAGTGTTGATTGTCTGGTCAGATCGCTGGTCGAGGAAGAATTTAAGGGCTTGAAGGCCCATGGAATGGGGTATGGATGTGTAGAGGGAGACAACATCCATGAGGAAGAGACGTCTAGGGGTTGTGTCTGTAAATGAAATACTACCGAAGAAAGTGAGAGCTTGGTTGGTATCCTTGATGAATGAGGGAAGAGCTTGGACAAGAGGCTGGAATACTGAGTCCAAGAAGGCAGAGATGCGTTCAGTGGGGCAGGAGCAGGCTGATACAATAGGTCTACCAGGGATGTGAGCTTTGTGGATTTTAGGGAGGAGATAAAAGCACGGTTTACCGAGTTGGCTGTTATTGAGGTGTAGAATTTTCGCTTTAGGTGGTAGAGCTTTGGAAGTAATTAGTTGGTTAATAGTAAGAGCTACTTTATCATTGTTAGCAAACGTGTTATCGGAGGGACGGGAGATGTAGAACTTGTTGTCTGTGCCGGTGAGTTGACGTTCAGCTTCTTGGATGTATAGTTGCTTGTCCCATACGACCACAGCACCGCCTTTGTCCGCCGGTTTTATAACAATGTCCGTGCGGTGGCGTAAATCCAATAAGGCTTGTCTTTCGGTGGCAGAAAGGTTGGAGTGGTGGAGGGGTTTAAAAGTGGTCTTGTCAAAATCTTGAGTAACCTTTTGAATAAAAAGGTCAAGTGCAGTGGATTGACCTGCTGGGGGTGTCCAGATGGATTTAGTGGGTAAAGAAGGAAAAAGTGTGGAGTCCGTGGAGGAATTCAAGTCAGTGTCAGTGTCTTGGAAGTGGTAACGGAGACGGAGTCGACGAAAGAAGTTTTCCAACAAAGAGCGGATTTGGTATCTATCAAACGACGGCTGTAAGGGAACAAATTTGAGGCCCTTTTCCAAAACAGATCGCTCCGGTTGACTGAGTGGGAGATTGGGCGGAACGCAAACAACCAGATTAGTAG
>JAXRKP010000656.1:172500-210000 GCA_037039925.1 Doris montereyensis | reverse complement strand
TTTTGTTTGTTTGATTTGTTTTGTTTGTTTGACATATTAAGCAGCTTCCATGGTGTGATATTGTAGTGCATAGTGCTTTCATTGGATAATAGCAAAACCTGTTTAATGTAACAATGGTTTACGCGTTCTACACGACTGAATACTACGGTAGGCAGGGTTGTAATTGATGTAAATGTCATGGACACATTGACACGGTCTGGTGAACGTGGCATTTCAATACATTACAACGGCAGCATTAAAAAAACAACTTGATATTACAGTTAAATGTCTGCATAGACTATCATAGAATGCTTTTACATTGATAATATTTTACATTGCAATGGATAGCATTGTACCAAAATGGTATTATTAATAGTATGTTAGTAGTTGCGTGCAGAGGTAGTCCATTATTGTAGGTAATGTCACGATAAAATAATGTCATATAATATCATACTTTCAGACAACTACTATAAATCATAAAACACGATGTAGTACGAATGTACAATTTCATAACACCTCCGCAAACTTTTGAACACAGAAAGAGAGAGAGAGAGAGAAGAAGAGAGAGAGAGAGAGAGAGAGAGAGAGAGAGAGAGAGAGAGAGAGAGAGAGAGAGAGAGAGAGAGAGAGAGAGAGAGAGAGAAAGAGAGAGAGAGAGAGAGGGAGAGAGAGAGAGAGAGAGAGAGGGGGAGAGAGAGAGAGAGAGAGGGAAAGAGAGAGAGAGACGAGACAGACAGAAAGAGAGGGACAGACAGACAGACAGACAGAGACTGAGCAGACAGACAGACAGACAGAGAGGACAGAGAGCAACAGACAGACTGACAGACAGCAGTCTATCTCTCTCTCTCTCTCTCTCTCTCTCTCTCTCTGTCTCTCTCTCTCTCTCTCTCTCTCTCTCTCTCTCTCTCTCTCTCTCTCTCTCTCTCTCTCTCTCTCTCTCTCTCTCTCTCTCTCTCTCTCTCTCTCTCCCCTTATACACACACACAATTTTTGTCTCTCTATAAAAAAAACTGGTGCGAAAACAAAAATCAAAAACAAAATTAGATAATACAACAAAGTTAACTTTCTTTCTTTATCAGTTCCCATTCTACCTTCCGGTGCATGGGTTTAGATGCCGAGGTGATTTTCTCCAAGCTGCTCTGTCCTGTTTCCTTCCAAAAAAGTTATATTTCTATGCTTTAATGCATCTTTTATATCTTCTTCCCCACTTTCTCCGAGACCTGCTTTTTGACATTTTACCTTGGGCTTTAGCACTGTATACTGATTTAGCTATTCTACTGTCATTCATTCTGTTTACATGCCCAAACCATCTCAGTCTCAATTGATTTATTTCTATCTGAGTTTTTATGGCATCTGCATTGGTTTGATCTTTTATTGTTGTGTTTCTGATTTTGTCTCTTTTAGTTTCCCCTACTACTCTTCTTAGATATTTCATGTCAGCTGTTTATATTCTACTGTGTTATCTACTGACTAAGGTCCAAATTTCACTGCCATAGAGGAGAGTAAAACAATAAAATGTGTTGTATACTGCTATTTTTGGTTTTGTTGACATTTCTTGTTTATCTACAAATGTCTTTCCTAGATGGTTATATATTGCACTTGCCTTTTGGATTCTCTTGTTGATTTCTTCTCTTAGTTTTCCATTTGATTTAATCATTACTCCTAGGTAATTGTAGCTTTGAACTTGTTCTAAATTCAATTTAAGATTTTGTGTCTTAGCTTCCCTAGTTATTAGCATTAGTAGCATTGTTTCGGTTTTCTTTGCATTTACTCTCATGCCTCTTTTATTTAGTTCATTTTCTCGTTGATATTGCTCCCAGAACTTGTTCTAAATTCAATAATTTTCCAAACAGAACTTTCCTTTGATATTCCACTGAAGGTCACTTGATGAATCCATAAATGTGATAAACAAAGAGGACTTAAGCCACAACCCTGTCTTACTCCTAATGTCCTATGTCTACATCAAATTCTTTAGACGTTTCCAGCTACTCTCACTGCACATCTTGGTTTATTGTAACAAAAAGTAATGGCTTCTATTAAATTTTGCTCTACATTGTGTTCTTTTATAAGGAATACCATAGGTGGTTCCTCCTCACTGTTTCAAATGCCTTTTCTAAGTCAATAAAACACAAGTGCAAGTCAATGTTTCTCTCAATTGTAAATATGTGGTCTTGTACACTTCTTCCTGGTCTAAGTCTAAATCCACTCTGATGTTCTTCAATAAGATTCTCTACTCTTTTCCTTAGTTTCATTTCCAGTATCCTGGCAGTGGCATACACTTTCCCTGATATGCTAAGTAGTGATTAGTTTGAACATTCCATAGTTGATCCTTTCTTTTTCCAGTCGTCTGGCACCTGTTTGGATTTCAATGCTTGTTGGCATATTACATGTAGTAGGTTGTCTGCTTCTCTCCCTTGTTTTAATCATTTCTGGATAAACGTGATCTGTTCTTTCGGCCTTTCCTAATTTCACTTTGCTTACTTATAGCTGTTTGGATTTCTTCCATTGAGATTTCTTCTACATCTTCAGTTGTCTCCTCTTCATTACTTTTTACTTTTACTAATAATTGATCTTTACTCTTTGTTTCATGTGTTCTGTAACTATTGGTTTATTACCGGTATGTGATTTATTAAAAAAATACTTTCTTCAGTCAGTAATCTCCATTTGTCCTCTTTCACTTTCATTATTTCTCCTTTGAGTGTGTAGTATTGGGCATGCTTTGGTCTTTCTCGTGCTCTTCATTGCTCCCCCAGAACAGTTTTTGATGTCCTTAATATTGATATGATAGTTTTCTTGAAGTCTTTGTCCAAACTCTTCCCATTGTTCTTGTTTTGCTTTTCTCACTTCCTCTTTGGTGAGTGATAGTGATAGTTCTTTTTTACTCACGTTATCTATCCTATCCTCTGGCCTCTTTGTTTGCAAGTATTTTTTCCAGGCACCCTTCTTTTTGTTTATTTTAGTCTTGACATTCTCATTCCACCCTGCTGTTATTCCTGTCTCTTTTAATTTGTTTCCTAGTACTAGTAGTACAGATCTCTTCTGTACAACTGAAGAGTGTTTCTTTGTACGTTTGCTTTTTTCTTCTATTGTGCTATCATTCAGATCCATCTGCCTTTCAGACTTTCACTGACAAATATTTTTTTGTCCCAGATTGGTATACATGTATCTGTATTACTATTGGTTTATTTAGTTCCTCTATTTTGAGTTTACTAGCTTTCTTCTCTTCCCTTTTGCGTTTGTTTTCTTCAGTCAGTAATCTCATTTTGGCAATCACTAGGTGATGATCACTAAATTATAAATTTGTAAGGTAAGCTCCTCTCTTTACTCTTGCATCCATTGTACTGTAAAAAGGGAGCTTTTAACTATTATGCAGTCTATAATTGACATTTCACATCTGTATTCATTTACCCTTGTATATTTGTGGATATTTTAATATGAGAAAAAAGGTGTTGGCTATTTTCATGTTATTCTTTAGTCAAAAATGTATTAGTCTCTCTCCATTTTGAGAAGTTGTCTCTCTTTCTTTACCTATTAGTATTACTATTACTCCTGAAGTTTCTACACTGTTGCCTACTCTAGCGTTTAAATCTCCTCATTGGGAGGCCTACTCCTGCTCTAGCTTTGACATCTACTCCTGAGAAGATTAAATGATTAAAGTAGGATTTGGTCCTACATTATCTATTCCTTGTCCATTTTTCTTTGTTTCTCTAATGGCCAAATTTCTACTTTTGAATTTTTCCATTTCTGCAGCTGATTCCATTTCTTTTCCATTTATTGCCCTAATGTTCCATGTTCTAAAAATCACATTCCGTGTTCGTTTTCATATTCGTCTTAGAAAGATCAAGGCGGGAATATCGCATTTATTTCTCTGAATCCGTTTAATTTGGATAAGCAGGTGATTGGCCCATTGCACCTTAGGTAGATGGTGGGGCTGCCACCTTGTTTTTGAGGCCCCCTACCGAGCCTTGTTATTTTCTGTCAGTGTCAGGTTAAAAAACTCCTTTAGCCTTTGGTCAACCAAGACCGGCCTGCAAATTTCTGTCAGGGTTAACTCCCTTACCCGCCTGCAAGGCAGCAGGAGACTCGTGGAGGGTGGGATCGCCTTATCCCCGTACATGTGCTTACCTGTCTACTTCCCGGACAAAAAAGTTATATCATATTTTATTAATCTTCATATGCATTATGTAGTTATTGTTATTATACATGCAGATCTACTTACTTAGAATTCTGTACACACACAAAAAATACGGAAGTGAGAACAAAAGACTACTTGTACCTTTGTCTGTGAGTGTGAGATTATTCTTGCTTATGTTCAGGTGCCGTTGTTTATTATGTTGTTTTGGGTTGTTGTTGTTGGGGGGAGGGGGGGGGTTTTGCGTAGTCGCCTGCTTCCTAATCTGCTACTGCTACATGTATAAATACTATAATATTCACTATGCAAAGGATGTTCAGGGTCTTTCAACACCAAAACCCCTACTCCTAGGCCTATATACTATATTGCAATGTATTCCAAAGGACGGCCAAAGCTTCTGTTTACTCAAGGTCATAATATAAGTTACAAGTATAAGTATAAGGCTGTTCCTTTATGTTATGACTATGATGTCCTCCACAAACAAAAGACAACATCAACAAACTAAAACGAAAAGACGTAGTCACCATATTCAGGCTCCGAACACACCACATACCACAGCCAAGTAAAAATGCATCTCTAAACAGAATAAAATCTGAACAGGCCCCAGTGTGCCCCCTTGGTGAACACCCCCATGAAACTTGAATGAAACTATGACTGACATACCATCTTTTTAAAGGTCACAAACTAAAAGAAAAAGACCGACGCAAAACCGCTCCCTGAGAAACCCAACACCTGAAATACTATATATATGTATATATATATATATATATATATATATATATATATATATATATATATATATATATATATATATATATATATATATATATATATATATATATATATATTCCAATGTAATATTAACTCTACATGCACAGCAGATGAAAAACACGTGTAGATAATGGGCCACCATTACAATATGTACATGCATGGCGTTGGGCCCAATGACAAATTTCCGGGCACTGTTGAGTTAATAACAAGACTGCTCCTGCTCCTGTGTAGATATAATGAATGCAGGTTTATTATTACTAATTATTGCTATTAAATAGAATTGGTGAGATGAACTGTGTCGTCACTATCGCTCCTCTATCTAGACAGTTAAATTATATATAGTAGCGTAGTAGTAGTAGACATTCATTCCGTCAGCAGTTAAGATTTTTAACAAAACAAATGGACGTGGAGAGTTGGGCGTGGATGAATGAGCTTTGACCGAGGGCGTGTATGTGGGGGGTTGGTTGGGATGTAGTAGTAGTATGTGTGTGTGGGGGGAAGGGGGTGAGGATCTTACGCATTTCTGTGATGTATTTATCAACACAAATAGAGGTGGGGGTTGGGCATGGATAAATGAGCTTTTTGTCCGAAGGCGTGTGAGTGTATGGAGTCACAGTCAGTTTCGATGTATTGTGTGTGTGTGTGGTGGGGGGGGGGTTGTCGAATGAGATTGTGTATCCTACGCATTTCTGTGATCTATTTATCAAAACCAATGGATGTGGGGGGGGGGGGGGATAAAATAAGCTTTGTGCGTAGGGGTCGGTTGGGTAGTGTTGTGTGCTGGGTGGGGGATAGAATATTATGGTTGTATATCCTACGCATCTCTGTGATGTATTTATCAAAACAAATGAATGTGGGGGGACAGCATGGATGAATGAGCTTTGACCAAGGGCGTGTGTGAGGGGTTCGGTTGTGTGTGTGTGTGTGTGGGGGGGGGCTGTGGGAGGGTTCGAGTGTTGTATATCTTACGCATTTCTGTGATGCATTTGTCATGCTAATGTATTAGTAATACTCTTTTTATATTACTGCGTTAATGTTTAGTAATTCTAATAATGAATAGATCTATGTATTATGATTTTTAAACTTACTTATGAGGAACGGAATGTAATTTCCTTCTTTGGATGAATAAAGGTATTATTATTATTATTATTATTATTATTATTATTATTCATAAAGCTAAGATGCCTCGTCAATGTGTCAATTACAACATTGACAATGGCAACATGTCACACTGTCACCATGGTCATGTGTTTTGTTATTGTTATTGTTATTGGACTATGGAGGAACGAACTTTTGACATTGATTTAATTATTGTTACCCACATCTAAAGCTTACGTTATCTCGTGAGGGGTGGGGTGGATGGTGGACGGGGGGTGGGTTTCTTTAGAGTCCGTCCCAGACTCGCCTGTAAACAGCCAAGGGATTTCTTTTAACGTGGTCACGTGTCGATCCGCCTACCGGGACTAGGTCACGTGTTACGGGACTGGTCACGTCTCCGACCGGTACTCGCTTTATAATGGTCACGTCTCCGACGCCTCACGTGTCGATCCGGGACCAGGTCACGTGTCGATCCGCCTACCGGGACTAGGTCACGTGTCGATCCGCCTACCGGGACTAGGTCACGTGTCGATCCGCCTACCGGGACTAGGTCACGTGTCGATCCGCCTACCGGGACTAGGTCACGTGTCGATCCACCTACCGGGACTAGGTCACGTGTCGATCTGCCTACCGGGACTAGGTCACGTGTCGATCTGCCTACCGGAACTGTCGATCTGCCTACCGGGACTAGGTCACGTGTCGATCTGCCTACCGGGACTAGGTCACGTGTCAAGCCGCCTACCGGGACTAGGTCACGTGTTGATCCGCCTACCGGGACCAGGGAGGGGGTAGTTGTCACTGCAAAAAAATTGCCTTTAACTTTAACCGTTGGCGGGGTTTGCACCCCACGACCTTTTGGTTGAGATTGACTTGAGAGGCCGAAACTTTCCTCTGGACTACCAAGTCCCTCTGTTGTTGCCTTGTCTATATATACTATATTATAGTATACATAATTATATAGTATATTATGTACATGTGCATGTTTGACCATGTGACTCCTGCGACTGTAGTGTGACAGCGTTCATTATTGTTGGCGATCAAATCACAGTTCAGTTTAGTCACTTTAGCGTGTTTCTTATCCTATCCTACGTTGCTTTTAGTTTAGATTGACACTATGACAGCTATTCATCAAGTAGAGAATGTTTCGTCAATTTAATTTTAAAGAGAATCGAGGTGTTAAAATGAGCTATTGTTTGTTTATGACTTTAGGCTTTCCCCCCATAAAAACGACATACCTTAAGATAAGAAGAACATTTAATTTGCACCACTGTATTGTATTCCTGAAAAGAAGACCAACATCACTGCCAGTGCTTTATCCAATATATACATGAATTCCCAAATTTAATTGAAAAAAAATTGTAATATAAATCAATATAAATAAAATAGAAACAAAATTATCATCAGTCAGTCACAGACAGCAGTCAACTAAAGTGCTGAAGTTTGTGTATGAAGGATATTTCCATGGGGTGCTTGCTTCATCTGACTAATCACCCCTCTCTCTATTTCATTAACTTTCATCAACACAAAATGACACATGAAATGAAAGGAAATACATCAGTTTATTCGAATTTGCTTCCTAATTCGCCTTTGTATTTATTCATCTCTTTTGGTCATAAATTACATGTAATTTGCCAGTTTGCTGTTAAAATTTCCCATGATGGCATGGGCCACAGAAAGAAAGGAGAGAGAGAGGAGAGAGAGAGAGAGAGAGAGAGAGAGAGAGAGAGAGAGAGAGAGAGGAGAGAGAGAGAGAGGAGAGAGAGAGAGAGAGAGAGAGAGAGAGAGAGAGAGAGAGAGACAGAGACAGAGAGAGACAGAGAGAGAGACAGAGAGACAGAGAGAGAGAAAGAAAGAAAGACAAATGGAGAGAAGAAAGCCAGGTCGGCAATACAGTTTTACTGCAAGATAACTCATCATTAAAATCTACCTAGTAACAGTAAATTTGATAATTTAACACCTTAGACTTAGTATGCTATGTATAGAAATGATTTACTATTATCAATATACAAGGCTGAGCGGTTAGGCTGCCGGATGGGGATCATTTGAGGTCCCAGGGTTCAAATCCCAGCAAGGCCAGGCCCGACGTTGTGTTCTTTGGGAAAGACACGCAACACGCATTTTCCCCACTCTACCCAGGTGCAAATTGGTACAAGCACTAGCTTTAGATATTGAGTAAAAACCTGCATCAGACTAGCGTCCTGGTTAGGATGTGATTATTGTCACTTGTTCCGCTTGCCGATATAGAAACCGGGATATGCCCCGGCACCATGGGCCTTGAAGAAACTGTTTTACATATAAATTATATTATATCTCAAGTATTCTATGGGAATCTTAGGAAAACTCCTTTCACTTTCATTAAATTTAAACATTCCCTTAATCTTCTTATTAATAAATTATGTAAGAAGAGTTCCTTTAGAGCCACTATTGCCTATAGTAAAGCCAAAGCTTATCTCATTCTCTTTAGTGTGAAAAGTGATAATACTACATCACCTCCTGGACAGGGCGCATTGACTACTAACGGGTCCAACGGGAATCGTCTGTCGATCATAAGGTCCTAATCATAATGTTAAACGTGCTTCCCAAGATTAAGTACACAACGTAATCAAATTATGAGTATGGTGTCAACTTTCATCCATGGTAACGTATATATTCAAAAGCAAAGCACTATATCTGTTTGAAAAATTATCTACAACATGTTCAATGATTTTTTTTTTGTCAATGAAATCAACTGATGAAATAATAAAGGATAATAAATGGATCTGAACAACAACACAATAACAACAACACAATAACAACAACTGTTTTCACATCCCCCCCCCCCCCCCACTAGTAACACTAACAGTTTGAAATAACCCAAAGGTTACAAGCCAAAACACATGATGGAACAGTGTTTCAGTAACTAGTAACACTAACAGTTTGGTCGTTTTTTTGACATGCCTATAATTACCTTTTCAATATTTTCATATATATATATACAGTCGACTACACTTGTACTTGTAGTGATGTCCTAGAAGGAGAAAAAAAAAAGGTCACTACATCCGTAGTACAATATAATCGTTTAACTACAAACTCCAAATTATTTACCCTGCCCCCTCTCGCATTCACTTTCCAGTCATGTGTGTACACACTACGTCACTTAGGCAATAGACACTTAGGCAATAGACACTTAGGCAATAGACACTTTCGCATGGCATAGAATTAGAATGTAATAATAAAAATAAGCGAGCACAAATCTAGGCCTAGTAAACGAAGGTATACTACTACTACTACTGTACTTGTACATTGAGATTATTCAGATAGATTGTGAGCTTTGTTTGGCATCTATTCTTAAAACAATTGTCAGGTCAAACTTTATCATGGAAAAAAAATCGATACAATACTCGTTGACTTTTTATTTAATAATAATAATAATTATTATACACTGGAGAGGGCGGGGATAAAACTCACTTCACTTCAACCATCATGACCGATTTATTGAAGCCTTTACAACTATCTTCTTATCTTCATAGAGCTTTAATGACATTGGTGCCGGTTCCCAGGGAAAAGATTGATAGATCTGACGATCATTACAACCGACTTCATCACAATTGGAGTCCACTGTAAAGAGGCCTACATTAAATACCACATTCCCTCTGCTAAATAGCACGTGACAATGGAAGAGGACAGCACTAATGGTGGCAGGGATGAAATAAAGGTTAAAAACTCATCTTGAGACTAGCGCAGCAAGACATATGGCATGATATAATGAAGGCCTTCACTAAACGCAGTCTATTATTATTATATCTAGATCTAACTTTCATTGCATCACCTTTCTATTATTTTCAGTGAAATTTATCCCACACGTCCACCATACCACTAAGGACAATTTCGGAGTTTAGGTGATGGGGAAAATAAAAAAGGGGCAAGTTTATTAGGAATTGACATTCTTCAAGTGGAATTTATCCCGTTCACCGTTTGCGGTGATCTCAGAGTGAATTAATGGGAAACAGCAGATAAAAGTGAAAGATAACTGATGGAGAACAAAACAAAAAAGAGGGGGGGAAATAATTAAGAACTGTTACTGCTAAGTTGGAATTTATCCTGTCCACCATTTGCGTGATCTCAGGGTGAATTAACGGGAAACAGCAAGATAAAAGTGAGAGATAAGTGCAAGAGCGATGATAGGGAAGAAGTAGAACCTACCAGTAGCCCCTGCCAAATGCCCACTTTATCGGGAAAGGTGCCACTAATAAAAGAAAATACAGTATACAAAGAGAGCCATTAAACAAAACAAACAATTTATTTGGTGCAAGGAAGAAAAGCGCTAAAACAAAAAGCGCGGAATCTTACTGTGAATGATGTGGGTGACAATAAAAAAAAATTAGTATGAAAATAAACGCATCAAGATGTTGTGTCTGATGTGCGTCTGATTTTGTGGGCCAGCATCTTGCCGTAGCCTCCTCTAGCTTCGTCAAAGTCAGTGCGGTATTCGTCTCTGACCTGGGGACGTAATTAAAAAAAAAAATTTCTTTCAAAATTTTAAAACTCTCATTTTTAACATTTGACATCTTATTCTTAACTTTAACCTGACGAAAATTGGAGAAAACGATTTAGGAGGTAAAACTGTCTTTCTTTCTTTATCAGTTCCCATTCTACCTTGTCGGTGTATGGGTTCAGATGTCCTAGATGCCTGTCTGGCATTTTCTGTTTCCTTCCAAAAGTTACATTTCTATGCTTTAATGCCTCTTTTATCTTCTTCCCACTTTCTCCGAGGTCTGCCTTTTTGTCTTTTACCTTGGGCTTTAGCACTGTATACTGATTTAACTATTCTATTGTCATTCATTCTGTTTACATGCCCAAACTATCTCAGTTGATTTTTTTCTATCTTAGTTTTTATGCCATCTGTTTGATCTGTTATTGTGTTTCTGATTTTGTCTCTTTTAGTTTTCTCTGTACTAATCTTCTTAGATATTTCATTTCAGCTGCCTGTACTCTATTGTATTCTCTACTGTCTTAAAGTCCGGGTTTCGCCACCATAAAGGACAGTACGACTATAAACTGTGCTGTATACTGCCATTTTGGTTTTTGTTGACAATTCTTGTTTATCTATAAATACCTTTCCTAGATGGTTATATTATTTGTCATTGCCATTTGGATTCTCTGGCTGACTTCTTCTCTTAGTTTTCCCTCTGAGTTAATCATTACTCCTAAGTAATTATAGCTTTGAACTTGTTCTAAATTCTCCCTGCCCAATTTAAGATTTTAGCTTCCCTAGTTATAGCATTGTTTTGGTTTTTTCGCATTTACTCTCATTCCTCTTTTATTTAATTCATTGTTCACCATGTTGATATTCGACTGAAGGTCCCTTTCTGATTTTCCAAACAGAACTAAATCATCAGCAAATAAAAGCATTGATTGATTTACTGGTTTGAGCTTCCACATACCTACATTCATTTTCTTCCTTTTTGAGGATGCCTTTGCGACTGAATCCATAAATGTGATAAACCAAAAGAGGACTTAGGCCACAACACTGTTTTACTCCATTATCTACATCAAATTCTTCAGATATGTTTCCAGCTACTCTCACTGCATATGTTGGTTTATTGTAAAAACTTTCAATGACTTCCATTAAGGAATGCCATAGTTCATCCCTCCTCACAGTGTCAAATGCCTTTTCTAAGTCAATAAAACACAGGTGCAAGTCAATGTTTCTCTTTACGAATTTTCCATTATTTATATGTGGTCTTGTACACTTCTTCCTGGTCTAAGTCTAAATCCACTCTGATGTTCTTCAATCTGATCCTCTATTATCTTCCATAGTCTCATTTCCAGTATCCTGGCATACACTTTTCCTGATACGCTAAGTAGTGATTTCCCTCTATAGTTTCAGCATTCCATAGTTGATCCTTTCGTATGTATTGGTACTACCATTCCCTTTTTCCAGACATCTGGCACCTGTTTGGACTTCCATGCTTGTTGGTATATTGCATGTAGTAGTTTGTCTTCCTCTCTCCCTTGGTTTTTAACAATTTCTGGATAAACTTGATCTGCTCCTGGAGCCTTTCCTAATTTCCCTCTTCTTATAGCTGCTTGGAATTCTTCCATTGAGATATTTACATCTTCAGCTGTCTCCTCTGGATTACTTGTTACTCTTAATAATTGATCTGTACTCCTTGTTTCATATGTTCTGGAGGATACTTTCTTCACGTTTTCATGATTTCGTTGTCTTCTTTCATTATTTCTCCTTTGGCATTATTAATTTGTCGTATTGGGCATGCTTTGGTCTTTCTCATGTTCTTCATTGCCTCCCCCACAACAGTTTTGATTTTCTTGACAGCTTTCTTGAAGTCTTTGTCCAAACTCTTCACACTATTCCTGTTTTGCTTTCCTAACTTCCTCTTTGGAGATAGTTCTTTTACTCACATAATCTATCATATCCTCTGGTCTCTTTGTTTGCAAGTATTTCTTCCAGGCATCCTTCTTTTCTTTGATCTTAGTCTTGACATTCTCATTCCACCATGCTGTTCTTTTCCTATCTCCTTTAATTTGTTTCCTTCCACAGACTTCTTCAGTACAACTGAGGAGTGTTTCTTTTATACCTTTGCCACTTTTCTTCTATTGTACTTTCCTTCAGATCCATCTGCCTTCCACAGATAAATCTTTTTATCCTAGATTGGTATATCTGTTTTACAATTGGTTTATTTAGTTCCTCCATTTTGAGTTTAGTAGCTTTCTTCTGTTTCCTCTTCTGTTTGTTTTCTTCAGTCAATAATCTCATTTTGGCAACCACTAGGTGATGATCACTAAATATTTCTGCTCCTATGTTTACTCTTGCATCAAATGTACTGTAAAAAAATGGAGCTGCTAAATATTATGTAGTCTATCATTGACTTTTCACATCTGTCTTCATTTACTCTTGTATATTTTGGATATCTTTATGAGGAAAAAAGGTGTTGGCTATTTTCATGTTATTCTTTAGGCAAAGATCTATTAGTCTCTCTCCATTTGGAGAGGTTGTTGTCTCTCCTTCTCTACCTATTACTCTTTCGGACGTTTCTACATTGTTGCCTACTCTAGCGTTTAAATTTCCTAAAACCATTAGTTCCTGTTTGTGTTTAAGATTCTCTGCAGCTATTTGCAGATCGTTTTTCGAAAGATATCTTTTCTTCTTTAGCTTTAGCCTTTTGTCAGCCAAGACCCGCCTGCAAGGCAGTGTGAGACTCGTGGAGGGCGGGATCATCTACTCCCTATACAGGTGCTTACTTGTCCTCTGCCCAAGGAGGTAAAACATGAAGTGAAAAATAGAACGCACACAATTATCAAGAATGGAAAAATACACACACACATAAATATATACAAACAATACACACTATATATGCTAAGAAACCTTTCACTCTTATACCTACATGCATAAAAGTAAGATTGCATTTCAGCGGGATTTTCACATGTTTAAGATTCGATTTTAGTGCAATTCCGAATCCATGTTTTTTTCAACAATTTGCTCGCTGAGTTAAATTACATGGTTGAGAGTGCCTGTTGAAAAGAGTTTTCTTAAAAATTTGAAGAAAAAAATGTATGTTTGGAGAAAAAAGAAGTTTTATGTAATTGTGTTTTGGGGGATTTTTTAAAATGACCTATTTCCGTACGATACCCACCTGTCCACCACTTTTGCCACGCCCAAATTGTCGGCCCTCTTTGAATCCAGCATCCCAGTCAGTTCTGATGATGCGGTCGTCCAAACGAGTCCCATTGACGTAGCGCATGGCCTGTTCAGCGGCAGGTCTTGCGTAGTATCTTTTGTAGGTAAAAGCTAAATAACTTTCCACTTTGAAAACAACATATATATGCAATACAGTAGAATCTTTCAAACAAACAAGCCGTACAGTTCATTAGAAAAATAAACAACAAGGCATTATATAACATATAAAATTTGGCGACTCTAAGCGACTTATCAACAGAGCCTTTGGGCGGCGAACAAAGATCGACCAACTCAGAATTATTTATATAAATATATGCACCGTATAGGGCAAGCGTCTTTCACGACTTTGAGGCCATTCTACTACTACTACTACTACTTATTATTACCATGATATGCGACCTACAAAAACCTCTACTGTGAAAAGTGAGTCGATTTCGTGACAAACAAAACACAATGCTTGTACGCGCCATCAGCTGGCCCATGTGGCGTTTAGAGGATTTGATTGAATAAAATGTGAATGAACATGAATTTCATGTCGCCGCTTAAGAACAGGCAGGTAAAGAGAAGACAAGATGCCCTTTGAAGAGGTGACCCAGATCTGCCCAGTTTCAAAACAAAAACAAATTAGTGACAGCTCTCTCATTCTTTCATAATTTGAAATGAAAATTAGAAACGACCTTGGCATGGAAGAATTTGGATCTGAATTACATCAAAGACACGACTTAATGCTAGTATTTAAGCCTAGTGAACAGCTAATGTTTTATCTAAACCAGCCATTATCAGCAGTTTGCTTTCACTTCTAGCTCTAGATATCTACAATTCAGTAGCCCACACACACATGGACATCAATGAATTAATTAACCTACTGGGAGCCCAGGAGGAATGCAACAGTCTTCACTAAGTGAATATACTTAGGGACCTACAGTAGACCTCCTAGATTTAGACTAATCCTTCAATCTAAAAACATAACATCATGTTGAAAGTTATCAAAACACTGGCGCAACAGTTCAACTGAATAAAACAAACCTAGATCTAAATCTACTTCTGATGGATATGTAGATTGACAAATAGCACAATCCAACTATCCATGGGACAAATTGCAGAGATACAGTCCTTTTTCAGAAATAAAACTAGCAGAAACAGGAAAACCGGGCAGTAGATAGGTAAGCACCTGAGCGGGGATAAGACAGTCCCGCCCTCCACAAATCTCCTGCTGCTTTGCAGGCCAGTCTTGGTCGACCAAAGGCTAAGGGAGTTAACCCTGACAGAAAATAACAACCTGCTGCCTTGTAGGCTGGTTTTGGTTGACCAAAGGCTAAAGGAGTTAACCCTGACAGAAAATAACAAGGCCTGATAGGGGGCCTCAAGGTGGCAGTGCCACCATCTAACTAGCCTACAGTGGGCCAACCCCTGCTTATCCAAAACCAAACTTATTCAAAGAAAGCAATATGATACACCCGGATTGAACTTTCAAAGACGACTCTGGAAAAACAACACGGACTGTGATTTTGAAACACGGAATGTCAGGGCAATACATGAAAAAGAGCTAGAATTAGTTGAGGAAATGAAAACATTCAAAGTAGATATTTTGGCCATTGCAGAAACAAAGAAAAAAGGACAAGGAATAGAAAATATAGGGACCAAAATCATTCTTTAATCTTCTCAGGAGTAGATGTCAAAAGAAAAGATCTAGCAGAGTAGGCCTCCGAACACATAAAAGGCAAGAAAAGCTACTAGAAAGTTGGACATTTATAAGCCCACAGCTATTAGAGGTAAAAAATTAAACCAAAAAGAAGAGAAATTAAAATATTAGTAGCTTATGGACCAAACGATTTATAATATAAGTGAAAGGTAGATGGATCTGAATGATACCACAATAAGAAAAAGTGGCAAATGTATAGAGAAACACTCCTCAGTTGTACTGAAGAAGTCTGTAGCAGGAAACAATTTAAAGGTGATAGAAAAGAACAGCATGGTGGATTGAGAATGTTAAGACAAAGAATATAGAAAAGAGGGATACCTGGAAGAAATACTTGCTATTATGCTAACAAAGGGGCCAGAGGATAGGATAGCTTATATGAGAGTAAAAGAACTATCACCAAAGAGGAAGTTAGAAAGCAAAACATGTAAACAGAATGAATGACAACAGAATAGCTAAATCAGTATACAGTGCTAAAACTCAAGGTAAAAGACCAAAAGGCAGACCTCAGAGAAAGTGGGAAGAAGATATAATAGAGGCATTAAAGAAAAGAAATTTAACTCACGGAAGGAAACAGAAAATGTCAGGACGGGGCAACCTGGAGAAACATCATTTCGGGCATCTAAACCCATACACCGAAGGCATAATGGGAGTTAATAAATAAATAAAGAAAGAAAGAAAGAAAGAAAGAAAGAGGAAAAGAGTTGAATGACGATTAACATTTCGGATACACTACTAGGTTTTTATCGCTGGCCTGAGTGAGTCTATCAGAGAGTACCGCCATTTTAGTATTATTAGAGACCTACAGAAAAAGAGGCAACATTCTCAGCTGGACTGGATCGCTTGCTTTCTTAGCCAAAGGAAACAACTTTTTCATGCACTGCGGATTCGGGGTATCTCAAAGAACTGTCCTTGGACCCTTTCTCTTCTTGTGTCACATAAATCACCTCCCAAACTCGGTCAGATCCCAAGTGAGACCATTTGCAGACAACTGTCTCTTATTATACATCAAACTAACAGTGGGTTTTTTTTTTAACATGCACGTCCCCTTCCACCCCATACCTTCAAACCCCCTTCACTCCCTCGTCCCTATCCCCTAGCTCGGACTAGACTTTTTTTTTGTCTCTCTATTTCTTTTTTATTGCCATACACACTCACACACACTGACATCAAATTGTTCATGCAAAGAGTGCTGTGACTTTATCCATCGATAACTGCTTCGCAGAATCATTGGGTGAGGTAGGGGTAGTGGTAGCAAAGAAATCTTGAACTTTCAACCTGTGCTGATTTTGTTTGTTTCTCCCCTTGTATTTAATTGTGTTTTAGTACTACAATAGTATTACTTTTTTCATCGTGATGTAAAGTATACATAGATGGTACAAGGCACCATCGTTGTAGGCCTTCAAGGCTTCTAAATCTCCTGCATTACATAATTATCTCGCATTATATGTTGAAAATGCAATACATGTAATAAATTTTGACGAATTTGTCTACACACATTTCACTTGCTACTTAAATATAAGGCAATTGAACCCCGCACCGCCCCATCTTCCTTCACGTAGACTCATTCATAATGATGCTGGCCACCAAGGAATGTTGCCTGCCGTGATCCAGCAATGGTTTTCTGAGAAATTATGATTTGCCGGCACAGCTTTGACCCCTGCTGAGGAGATTATTGTAATGTAATATTTACATTATAGTCAGCAATCATAAAACACAAAAAAATTATATTAAAGAAAATTAAAGCTAGGTTGTTTATGTCTATTGTAAGACCACAAAAAGGATACTCAACAAAACAGAAGCCACAAGGAGTTTTGTTGTATTTGTCCAAACCCATTATGACACGTTTGACATCGCCAGTACGACCAAACAGTTCATAGATTTGACACTCACTGGTGTAGAAAGACATATTTCCGATATACAGGGTTGTACTTTTCACCAACATTTGTTCTTGTTCTACTCTGTTGCCCTTCAGAAGAAAAAAGAATATATATATGTATATATATAATATATATATAAATTTCTATATATGCATTGAAATTGAAACATTTTAAAATGATATTAATTTAGATTTATATCTAATAGAACTTAGACATAATTGCAATTTAGCACTGCCAGGCAGTATCGAACTTGAAAATAGATAAACAATACAGTTGCGCCATGTATGCCGGCCTGACCCACTGAAAAAACACACACTGTGCCCGATCAATCATGCTCTGTCTCTCTCCGCTCGAACCTACTGCCTGCGATGTAGGCTAGCCTACCGTGATACTGATACCCTCTCCTCTCACTTCTCACTGATCTCAATCCTCCATGACTTAGTCCGACAACAAAAAATATTGACATGTCCATTGGACACTTGGTGGTGCTAAGTGCATTCACTTCTCGCCACTTCAGGGCCTACCCTACATCTATGTTCTGTGGTCCTGTCTTATCTAGGCCTAACTCTGGGAATGAGACTTCAGAGATAAATTATCCTTATTAAATCTTCAGTTTATCCTGAGAGAGAGTGGGGGCACTTATAGTAGTAATTATACAAAACAGTTTTCCCATATTTATATAAATATATTTTTACTTTCCTTGTGTATGTATTCTTCTTCTTCTTCAAAATAGCTGAACTCAGTTCTGTTTCTGATGGCGGGGAATAATAGCAATAGCATTACTTTACCCCCTTACTGGTTTTATCTCCCAGTTTCGTCATCTTCATGAGGAAAGTGGGGGGGGGGGGGAGAGAGGGGGGGGCAAGCAACAACAAAAAGCTTCACTCTTGCTCTTCCAAGTCAGTTATCTCTCTGTTATTACTCCCGCTTTAACACATACCGTGTTTTCCCTACTATTGTGCCTATGGTCAGCGGTGCTAAAAGTGGGAATAATAATAGGAAGATCGCTTGAAGCCCCGCTTGCCTGGTACAAGTCATCTCTCTATTATTTCTGTATTCTCTCTGTATTTTCCCCTTCATTTACTGGCAATTCCCACGGTGCTAAAGTGGGAGTAATAATAGGGCAATGACTGGAGAATGCACACATATATGAGAGTCAGAGGCCCTTCATAGCACGTCGCTGCGTTCTGTCAATCAACATAGAAAGGAGAATTAGAGGCTATCGGGACCATGCCCGGAATCGAACATAAACGGCATAATCGCACTTTAGCACCGCCATGCAGTATCAAACTTGAAAATAGTTAAACGATACTGTTCGCAATGTATAAGCCCACCCGACTCACTGAAAAACTCATACCACGATCACGCTCTCTCGCTGACTGACCGCAAGGTAGGCTAGCCTACCATGATAGTGATACCCTCTCTTCTCACTTCTCACAAACCTCCGGACAATCTGAAAAGAAAATACCGACATGACCCTTGGCGGTGCTCTCTCTAACTCTCGCCACTTCGGCAGATCTACCCTACAACTCTTTTCTGTGGTCCCACCTCCTCTCTGCCTAACTCCAGGGATGAGACGAGAGATAAATTCTTCTTATATTAGATTTTCATAGCTTATCCTGAGGAGAGAGTGGGGGTTCTGCATTAATAGAAACAATGTTCCCATGTCAATATTTGAATATATTTATACTCCTTGTGACCAACGCAATTCCTCTTTCCTAATGGCGGGAATAATAGTAATATTATTATTTCACCTCCTTGCTGCTTCTGTTTCTCCTCTTCTTGAGGAAAGTGTGTGGGTTCAGGAGAGCTTGCCCCTCTGCAAGAAACCACACAAAACAAGCAACAAAAAGTCCTGCTCTTATGTTTCCAAAGCGTCTTCCCAAGTCAGTTGTCTAGTACTATTATTACTTTCGTTTTAGGGGGTGAGGGGGTCCCGAGAGCATGTTTTTTAAAAATTATTTGATACATACACAATTTTAACCACTACCATTGTACTTGGCATTCTAAATTAAGTGAAAAAGATATTACTTTTGTTTATCACATGGTTGGCAAAAGAACTGGCCATCTTGGATTTTCATTGCGAAAATAACAACAGCTTCATTTCAAATCTATAATAGGCTTTCAGTTATGAAAAAATTTGGCTATAACTTTGCACACACGTTATTCGGTTCAATATCTAGTCGCACCCAGTAACTTTTTTAGATAAATTAAAACTGTTTTTGATTTTATGATTTTTTTGAAAATGCATAACAACCTTTATATTTTTTTTGCAAATTTTCTGGCCCAAGTCGTCTCCCTGGTCCCTATTATTACTCCCACTTTTTAGCACTGCCGCAGTGTATTTTCAACTTTATTTACTATGGTCCAGCAGGGGCTATGTTGCATGCGCTCTAGCAATCGAGAGCCTGGAAGAGTGAAAGAGGGTTATCGGGACCATGCCCAGTATCGAGCATAAACTAGGTTTGTAATCATATTCAAGGTGAAATCTTGGCGGTGATCAAGTGCGATTTTCCCGCTCAAACTGGTCTTTGTAATGGTATTCAAGGTGAAATCTTGATGGTGCTCCCTCATGTGCAATTATCCCGCACAAACTGGGTTTTGTAATCGTGTTCGAGGTGAAATCTTGGCTGTGCTAAAGTGGATTATCCCAGAACTTCTTGTAGACAAAACAAGAAAAAAAAGACGGAACAATTCAAGTCTACGATAAATTGAAATTTTATCATTTTTAAAACCATTTATGAAATATACCAAAAGGTAAATATTATATGTGCTTTTGTTGAGTGGTAACAACAGGAAAGCAATGGTTAGCTCCCGTTGACAGACTTACTAATTTTTACTACTTACTCTAAAGTGTTGATCCCGATATTGACTGATGGCAATCCGCCAGCGGGCCGTTTTCGTTTACTCATCTTGAAATAAACTTGGATTCACTCTAGGATAAATAACAACAAACTGTCGATTTATGGATTTAGCGAGATTAAAGTAAAGGCCAGACTCCTAGTTCCGATAGTCCATATTATAGATCTTATATATCTGACAGTAGGTTCTTTCTTTTCTACTTCGTCGTATTTTTCTTTTCGTTTCTTTCCTGTCCAAAATTTATCGAACTCTTTCAGGATATGAAATAAATAATGTCTATAACTACGCTTAGCTTTGTAACCATTGATTTAGTATATAAAAGGTCATTGGTTATAACATGTAATTTCATTAGACTGTTGGATTCGTGGTCCTTGAAGTCTCATTATTATTATTATTATTATTATTATTATTATTATTATTATTATTATTATTATTATTATTATTATTATTATTATCATTATTATTATTGTTTTTATAATAATAATAATTATTATTATTATTATTATTATTATTATTATTATTATCATTATCATTATTATTATTGTTTTTATTACTATTATTATTATTGTTTTTATTATTATTATTATCAGTATTATTGGTATTACAGAATACAGCTACTCAATCACAGATATTGATATATCGATACATGTTTATGTGTATCCCTCCAACCCTAGAAAGCTCCAATTGCTCCAATTGCTTTATTGTTAGCCTACTGTGAATTGTGACTCTGATTGACTGATGGAGCAAACCATCACGACGTAAGGAATGTACGCTACGAAACACTTCATAATGGCAGCTTGTGTCAGTCAACCGATTGTTGCTCAGTGTCACTATGATCCAATGTTCAAAGGTGCGCTATACAACTTTCCGTCTTGGGACAAAATATTTTTTACTCTGCAGGTTTATAAAAACGTTTTATGTACTTTGCAGGATAAATAAGTTTAAGTTATTTGAATTGAAATGATATAAGACTAGATCTAGATCTAGATGATCTGGAATGTTATTATATTACACTTACTTACAGTTATCAATCACATCACTTTCGAACCTTGACTCTTGTCTCAGGTCAGTCGCCTGTGACTACTATCGATCGAGCGGTTCAGTGAGGGCACCTGATCGGTCACGACTTTGGGTTTTGGGCCTGCGCGCTCGAAGACACTCAAACTCGTATATTATTGATATGAGTACAGTGCTGGGTATCTCCAAATAGTAATAGGGGTGACCAATGAATGAAACTTGTAGCAAAGCCTACTTCATGCATAGTACAGCTGTTAGCATCGTTACTATCAGTTGTCCAAGGCAAAGATAATGATAGATACACCCCTTTAGAAATAGCCCTCAACCGAGGGCCTATTGGACATAAGTTTATGAGCCTGAAGGCGTCCTTTTTCCTTTTTACTAAATGGTTAACCAATCAGAGAGCATTATTTTAAAAGAAGATTAAAAGAGGTTGAGCGTAAGACAGTAAGAGGGTAACAAGAAGAAAGAATATTCAGGCCTCTCTTGACCTGTCCTTCCTTCCCGGCAAATGCCGGGCATCGCGTTGAGAGATTTGTAGCAGGCAAACGGAAATCCTGGGCGTGCGCTGAGCGGAGTGCTGTAACAAACCGGCAATTACTGATCATAGCTTTACTAGGGTTAAACTAACTAGGGGGTGCCTCCTGAAGTGATTTATTTTGCTTTTGAGTTAGGGTTTTTGATTTTATTATATATATGTGCAACTATCAAAATGTATTCATCCTATATCATTGAAAAGTTTGTAGCATCCTTGGTTGCCAAGGAAATGACTGCCATCTTGGATTTTGACCCAATTTTCAAAATTTTTTCTCCTCTCTTAGTTATGAATAAAATCACTCTAAACATGTGGAGATTGTTTTTTTTTTTCATTCAATATCTAAAGAATGATGTCAGGAGTTTTTTTAGATAGTTTGGATAGGTTTTTTTTCATGAATTTTCTAAAAATAAGATCGTTTACTCAAAAATGGCACTTTTATTCCAAAATTATTTTTTTTCACAAAATGTTTACAAGATATTAAAAAAACCAGACATTCTAATAACAATGACGAGAGTCTGTAAATGAAGGAGGAGATAGAATTTGAGTGTGAAAAAAATACATTTCGAGAAAAATGCAAGTAAAGAGATGAGAAGAAAATAACATTTATATTATAAATAAAGCAAGCGATTCAGGCAGTTTACCCTTCTTGTAGCAGCCCCCTTACTCTTTCGACAGTCTCTGGCATTGTTATTAATGTAAAAAGGATTTTAAAACTAGGTTTAGATGTCCATTGCTGTGAAAACATCCGTCAAATGACCAGTTTTTTGTTTTTCCCTCTATTCCTATACTTCTGTGTGTATTTACTATACGCACGGCGCTGGCCTTCACCTCTTATGTCACAAACAGATCGCCCGATCTTCTCAGTCAGTGTTAAAGTGATTTACTTACACATTTTGACTGCTTTTCCCTACCCTTACCTACAAAATATTTTGTAACAAATTTTTTTGCCAAAAGCTGGTCGATGAATGATCGTTCTACCCGAAAATACAAAGAACAGAAAGTCAACTTTTTGCTCCCAAACTCGCCAATCCAGATGCCCCCCTCCCACCTTTTGGGTCTTAATTAAGTTTGGTGAAAGTGAGCTGCATTTAGGCAGGTTTATATTACAAATAGCATCTATGTAAATGTTTGCACTACGCCCGGGATTTCCCGTTTGCCTGCTAGGAACCTCTCAACGCGATGCCTGACATTTGCCGGAAGGAAGGAAGGGTCAAGAGAGGCCTGAATATTCCTCCTTCTTGTTACCGTCTTACATACTTACTGTCTTAAGCTCATCCTCTTTAAATCATCTTTTAAAATAATGCTTTTAAGTGACCAAGCCCACACTCTCTGTCTGTCTGTCTCCTTATCTCTGTTTGTCTGTCTGTCTGTCTGTCTGTCTCTGTCTGTCTGTCTGTCTCTGTCTGTCTGTCTGTCTGTCTCTCTCTCTCTCTCTCTCTCTCTCTCTCTCTCTCTCTCTCTCTCTCTCTCTCTCTCTCTTCTCTCTCTCTCGATCTCTATCTTTATCTTTCACTCTCACATCTGCTATACACCTGTTTAATCTTTGGTTACGTCGTTGAAATATTTCAAACAGAATTGGGAAGGTACCCAATAAACAAAAAATATTAAAAGGTTTTAATTTGAGGACATTTAAGAAGAAGAAAGTGAATAAATATTAATATGTCATTGTCATAGGATTGCTTTCTTTTTATTCCTCTGTAGTGGATGTCTTTCTTCAGGCTCCTCTTCATGAGCACATCGGCTCCCAACATGAACACAAACTGGAGATGATGGCCCTATCCTTGTCATTGGATTCCCTCATCAAGCAAGAACTCGTAAATGTATGATGATAACGATAAGAAAAACCCCATTGAATTAAATTTAATTTTGAATTGAATAGAATACATGACGATATTGATATTATCCACGAAGGGAAATTTATTTTTGTTACACAGTGAGTAGTTTACAATGTAGAGTAATTATAGTTTATAGATTATGTATACAATGAGACATTTCCATTTTAAATGTCAATATAATGTATATCCCATGTTTTTTATTTCCCAAGCACTATTTAAAAATATCAAACAAAAATTGTTTTGAATGGACAAAATAAGATTTATTATTTAATCATACATTACGAGCAATTCATCAACCTTTCATTTGAAATTTTTGTAGAAATTTTCTGTTTTCCCCTTAATCATACTGATCATCCATATATAAAGAATCTTTTACTTTAAATAATATTTTGCAGCGAAGCATAGTTTAAAGTAAATATAAGCTATCTTCAAGCACGTATAAAGGCCTATAAAATAAAGTCGAAACATAACCACCCTGTTTTTATAGTAAAGTAAAGTTCCTTCATGGCCCTTAATGCCTGGAGCTTATTCCGGTTTCTACAGCATGAAGTCCTGGCCAGGATGCTAGTCTGATGCAGATTTTTACTCCCAAGCTAGTGCTTGTACCCATTTGCACCTGGGTAGAGTGGGAAAATGCGTGTTACATGTCTTTCCCAAGGAACACAACGTTGGACCTGGCTTTGCTAGGACTCTTACTCAGGACCTCATGATGCCCAGTCCGGCGGCCTACCCGCCGGCTACCGACGCAACCGTTTTTATAGCATGTTGTTAATTGTCATGTTTTGCTATATCTGCAAGTAACATTTATTTCCTTTCAGTATTTTACCAAGTTAAACGCTCTCTTCGCTTCTTTCATTAGAGATTTGCTCATTTTTTTATTCCCAGCATCCAGATCGTCAAATGGAGCATGGTAAAGCAAGCAGCGCTTTCACTGACAAAGGTATGTCATGTAATATGACATATTGTGTTGCATATAAAAGAAAATAGAATTTGATATATTATACAATTGTGTATTGCTTTTCAAATATATGAAGAAACACTCCTCAGTTGTACTGAAGAGGTCTGTGGTAGGAAGCAAATTAAAGGAGATGGGAAAAGGACAGCATGGTGGAATGAGAATGTCAAGATTAAGATCAAAGAAAGAAAGATGCCTTAAAGAAATACTTGCAAACAAAGAGACCAGAGGATAGATAGGGGGGGGGGACAATTGTGTTACATATAAAAGAAAATAAATTTGATATAGTATTATACAATTGTGTATTGCCAAATATATGAAGAAATCCTCCTCAACCAGAGGGCTGAAGAGGTCTGTGGTGGAAGCAAATTAAAGGAGATGGGAAAAGGACAGTTACGGAATAGAGCTTATCTGTGTGTGCCTTAAAGAAATGTAATCACACTTCAAACAAAGAGACCAGAGGACCAGATAGGGGGCTTGTACAGAGGCAGGTGTCATCCTTGCACCTGTGGACCGATGCTCAAGCCCGATGTACAAATAAACTTCCCAAGGCACAAAATTTTGCTAGAGATTAAACTGTAGTGTGACCTCATGATAATAATCACCCTGGTTCAGGCTCATCCATTTTGCCCTTCCTCCCTGTGGACCGATCCCTTTCCCAAGTAATACTTTCCTTGTTAGATTCAAACCCAGGACCTCATGCCCCACACCCTGGTTCAGGCTCATCCATGCCCTTCCTCCCTCTCCTCCTTACTGTCTCCTTTTCTGTGTCTCTGTTTCTGTCTCCCTTTCTTTGAATCCTTGTCTCAGTCCCATTCACCCTCACCCTCACCGTCTTTTAGGCTCTCAGTCTTCTTTACATGTCTTTGGGTTTCCTCTTACTGTTTTCTTGATTCCACCCTGAGATCACCAACAGAGGTTGGATGGAGTAGATTCCACCCTGAGATCCTGAGGTCACTAACATCACCAACAGAGGTTGGATGGGGTAGATTCCACCCTGAGTTCACCAACAGAGGCTGGATGGGGTAGATTCCACCCTGAGATCACCAACAGAGGTTGGATGGGGTAGATTCCAATTCCAGTGAACTGAAACAAACAAACGCTCAGTCTGTAGGTTGAAATGATTAGTTTAACGTCCAACTCAAGAATGGAATGAAGGTCACGCCATTATTGTGGTTGGAGAAAGGAAGGGCAGTCAATAGGAAGTTGCTGTACTTACTTTTTATATACTGAGAATCAATAAATAGCACTCACTACATGTTAGCACATTATTGTCACTGTCAGGGCTGTGCTCACAACAATATCAATCATGAGGTGTTTATACAATATAAAATGATGTCTTGGACATATTGTCTTCGCTTCATCCTTTCGTTTCTCCACAGCGTGTGTGGTTGCTAGCAACATGCAGCAAGTTCTGAGGAAGAGCAACATTCCCATGAACTGTGATGTAAGTGGGAAGCAATCCAATATATTTTGATTTAGATTGGAAAGAAGAAGAAAAAATAAAAAAGTAAAAAAATTTTCTGATGTGTCTGTATGAATATAAGGCTAAGGCTGTCTTGGTATCAAACGTTTTCATTGTGTGACATGTAGCAATCTGGTATCAACGTTTTCATTGACATGTAGCAATCTGATGTGACCTTATGAATAATGCTGTCTTGGTATCAAACATTTTCACTGTGTGACATGTAGCAATATTCAGAATTTTGGGTGTGGCATCTGATCCAGAGAGGGAATACATTTGTGTGTCTTGAGTGTGTATTAAAACGAATTCCCTTCAAGGCCCTTACAGCTCATAGAACAGACGACGCCTTTCATCCCAGTTTCTATGGCGTGAAGCGGAACAAGTGATGATGAGGACCTCCGGAGAGAATACATGTCTGTCACAGGCTTTTACTGCCCAGCTGTTGCTGGTACCCATTTACACTTTCACTTGGGTTGTGTGGATATGTGTGTTAACTGTCTTTCCCAAGGATCACAGCATTCAGACCTTGTATTGCTAGGATTTGAACTCATGATCCCAGGTCTCGTGACTTGACCACCACGTCGCTGATGCCCCATTTTTCAGATGTTAAAAAGATGATTGACATGCCTGTGTAACAAAACAAGTGTTGGTTACATTTTAAAAGAAGGACTATGATTTAAAACACAGAAAGAAGATAAAAACCCAAAAGAGAAGAAATAGTGCTTAGGGGCAAAGGTCAGATAGCGTCGTGTTATTTGGAATATTTGTTATGTGAAGGTTCATTTTGGGGTTTTGTTCGCCCACTGCCAGCAATTTACTATAAGACAAAGAAGACAAGGATGAACAAGCTTCCATAATGAGGATAAGAAGAAGGAAAACATGATTTGTCATGACATGCATATTTTGACCATGTTGTCAGATACTTTTAGGCTGTTTGGTTCTCTTAAATCTCTCCTCTCTCTCCTTAACCTCCCTACTTTTGCCACCTTCTCCCCTGCTTGCACTGTATGCTCAGTTTCAATGTCATCATTTTTTAATTCTGGAAAAACGTGGGCAGTTTTAATACTGATGTCTTGTAAACTTTTTGGTTATATTTGATCCTTCTTCTTTTATTTGTTGCCAGATGTACCTCAGACATTCTGGACTCAATCAGCTGTTTCCTCGCTCCACTGATTATCTGGCCGATCCTGACAACTGTTCCATGGCTTTAAAGAAAACTACATTTTACAGTAAGTGCATTTGTGTTTGGGAAATGTTTTGTTCGTTGTAAGCAAGTGGCGGGTGGCTTGTACGTCCTATTTCTTTTCTGTCACTCTTTCACTTATCTTTCATCTTACCGTTTCCTTTCATCCACCCTAAGATCACCATATATGGTGAACGGAGTCATTTTCAATGAAGCAAACAAAATTGTCAGCGACGTGATTGTAATCGTGTGGCCAATCCGTCTCCGTTTCCTCTTTTTAATCGCATTTGAGAGAGATTCGAAAACAAGATTTGTTTTATTGTATGGGAAGATTGCGTCTCACTATCGCACCACCCAGGCGGCGGCCCGAGTTTGATTTCCAGTCCGGGCAAATTTTTATGGCCCTCCTGTTGACCCAGCATTGAAATGGGTAGCTAAGGTCTATGCTCACCAGGTAGAACTAAAGGCGGCGTGTAAAGCAATGGCAAACAACCGCAATCTCATGCCGTACGCCTGGAAAAACTGGGAATCCAACTCATCATTGCCTTACACTCAACCCCGAGTATGGGGGACTTACTTTACTTCTTGTATAGGAGAGGGAGGGGGGGTCGTTGACATTCAACTGAGGGGGAGACATATTTTTTTATTTTTACGTAGTTTTCAGGCAGTCAAGTTGATGCCAGTGTTCTGCCAGGACAGAGAATTTAATGGCATATCCGGAATGATGACGTGTCCCAACTGATGAATGGGTGGATGAGGGTGGTAGGTCCTACTTCTGTCCTCTCACTCCTTCATGTTGCTGTTTACTCTTTACTTTCAATTTAATTAGTCTAAATTCCAATGAAACGAGACATCCCCCCCTCCCACACACACTTATGATGACTCAAGAACAGATTGTTATCGTCCTATATCTCATTCTAGTGGGGGTTTTTTTGGGTTTTTTTTTTTCAATTCATTGTTTCTTATCATCAGACTACATGCAACAAATGTCGGCCATGAACCACGCCCTCAATCTGGCCAGGCAGATCAACGAGGACGCCATCCACAGTGCCAGACCCAAGTACCTTGCTCATCAAGTTGCTGTGCTCTCACGTATGTTGGAGTCTACTTTGTTTTGTGCCGTAGTAGTATGATTGTTTTTTAGGTTCAGCAGTCTTGTTTGCCCTTCCCCACTCACTCACATTGTCAGAAAATTGTTACATAGCGTTCGGAGAGTGAATATATTATTAGACGGAGCAAAAAATGAAACCTATTGAAGGTGCAGCCTAAAACCATCAAATAGGTTTACCTATCGACTGTGCCATATATTTATATTTACATGTTTACCTCTGAACATCTCTAACTTTGACCGATGATAAGTCAGGAACCACTGCACCCACAACCTCCGTATTTATATAAATTTCAAATAGCCTGCCTAAGGTTCTTGTTAGCGAATAACTCTCGGATCAAATCAATATTTTAATTGATTGGAAAAAGATTGTTTTACCTGCAATCCACGAAACTTTTTGTTGTTACTAGATCCAGTTTCGTGATTTCCGGTCATTACATCGAGTACTACATAACAAACCCGCATAACTTCAGTATCGAGTTTTGATTTGATGTAATAATCCTACTTGAAATTGATATCACCCGTAGCCGATACAGTTGTTTCTGAGTCAACCATAGTCAAAGTTCAAGAGACCCAGCTTTATGTTAAAGAGAAATCAAAATCCAACATTGTTTGTGCGAGCATGCTTGTCATTACAGTTCAACCCTCTTACATCGACATCACTGGGACCACCAAATTTTTTCGATATAAGAGGTTGTAGATGTATCAGAGCAACCAATAAAATAAAGGGACATCACCATAAAAAAGTCATTTATACCCAATTGCGGTGATCGAGTCGCACTTTGATTCGTGCCGGCAGGATTTCATTGGTCGAAGAGCATGGGTTTTCATTGACTTTTATTTGTCCAGTGCTCAGGATTTCATCGGTCGAAGAGCATGCGTTTTAATTGGCTTTGATTGTTCCACGATACAGTATTTTCTTGGTTTACAGGCATGAGTTTTCGTTTACCAATTCTTGACTTTCAGTAATCGATTTGCTAGCCATTCAGGGACACTTATGTTGTCTGTAAACTGATTAGTGCCTGCACCGACAAAATCGAAGTCGATATAAGGGATGACGATATATGTGGGTTGGACCGCATATCGCACCTCTGCTGATAGGTGTTGAGATTGAAGTTGCAGTTGCATAATTCTGGTAAGACTTGCCTGGTCTGTCCCGACAAAACCTGCCAATCTTCTACTTGAATGCATTGTTAATGACTGTTCAAGGAAAATATCTGAGCAAATTTAGGAAGTAGAGAAACAATTTATGGCATACGGCACAGTTTTCCTTGACCTGGGAGAGTTGGATTAGATTTAAAGAGAGTAAAATGTTGATCTGGAATCTAGATAGACTAGCAGAGCCTAGAATCTAGATTTAGATGGAATCTAGAATCTTTTAAAATAACCTACAGTACTGAAGTTGAAGCAATGAAAATCTTTGTAATGGAATGTGGACTAGAATCAAGCAGTCTTGACGAAGTGACAAACATTTCTGTTTCTCGTCACTGCGGATTTGGCCTTGGTACCAAACTCTGATGTAAATAAAAGAATTTGTGGTTAAAAAAAGCCCAACAAAATGTGGAAAATTATTTAGTAAAGACACTCACAGTCGAATATATTATTAATGAGTTTCTCATTATTTTTCAATGTCTTCGTTCTCGAGCCTTAGTCACTTAATGAAATTTAAACTGCATTTTCCCTCTTCTTCTTATTACTATATGATTATTATATTATAAATTATAATATGTGTCATTACTATTTTTAATATTTGTTTTTACTTTTATATTTAGTTTGTTATCAATACTATTTTCTTTGGGGAGTTTAATGGAAATTATCACTGCTCTGTGTCTTATTAACCAGAGTACATGTATGGTCTTAATGCTTACCTACACAGTAATCATAGAATTTGTTTTTAAATAACTGCTCCTGACGGACAGAAGTAAGGAGGTTCCTATATATATCGTTTTCTCTTTCGTGTCTTGTTTCACGGTATTGCATCAACTAATTCAATCATCATACTTTTCCATCTCCTCATATTGGGTCATGTTCATATATACGTATGTGTTTGTAATTTTGCTTTTCCAATCCAGCAATCCCTTAACAACATTCCAACGGGCTCAAAGCTGTTCTCTCGCCATGGGAAGAACATAGAAGCAAATTTCCAAGCCCTGAAAACATCCGTGTCTGACTTGCTAGACGGCGAAAGCGATTCTCTGGTGTCCGAAGTCAGGCAATGGTGAGATAACTGGGAGAAGAGATTGGAAAAGGGTTGTTGATATTTTGCAGCATGTGTGTATGTATGTGAGTGTGAAGTCTTCCTATTTATCTGTTGCCTGATATATATTGTTTAAAAAGAAATAAGAAAAAAGATAAGACTATAATCCAAGATACCTAGGTATCACAAACGAGTCTAGTTTTATTTTGTTTTTTAAATTTCTTTTGCTTAACCTAACCCTGCCTAACCCGCTGGCTAGCCTGCTGGGCTGGATGCCTAATCAAAGGGAGATAACTCCGTCCCTGTTTACACCGGTTGTTATTAAAATACGTTTTTTCCATGTTTTTTGTTGTTTCTTTTTTTCAAATTTATTCATGTACAGGAATGATTTTATTTTGACTGAAACACTGATATTAACAACATTGAACGCTGTAAATGGCACAAGTTGAGTGTCGGATAGGTCTGTCATCCACAGACATGGCAGTTTTGATTTCACATGCTAACGCATTGCCCACCTCAGTGTCAATAGAGTTAGATCTAGATCTATCGCTATTTTCTTCTTCATCATCCCTCACATCAATCAAATGAGTTAAAACTTCTTCAATATCAGTCTCCATCATTCTTATCACGGTTTAGGGTTCTATTGGGCCCTAAATTGCCGCTCATCTCCTCTCTCAATTCGCGGAGCCAGCTTTACATGCGTTGAATTTGAAATGCCATTTTGCTGGTTGACGACCTCTGAACTTTCAAAAATCATAGAATATTGACCAAACCACGTAGAAGAGTTCTGTTTCCTTTTTAAATCCTGTGAAGTCTCTTGAATATGTTAAGGGTTACGATAAGTCGTGACCTCGTGAGATATGTCGCTAGAATGCTTTGTAAACAAGCCTTCTTTCTAATTTCTGACGTCGGCAGCACTCCGGCGGGCGCATTAGGCAGGACCCCGTAAGGGCGTTAGCAGGCGCATTAGGCAGGACCCCGTAAGGGCGTTAACGGGCGCATTAGGCAGGACCCCGTAAGGGCGTTAGCAGCGCATTAGGCAGGACCCCGTAAGGGCATTAGCGGGCGCATTAGGCAGGACCCCGTAGGGCGTTAGCGTGCGCATTAGGCAGGACCCCGTAAAGGGCGTTAGCGGCTGCATTAGACAGGACCCCGTATTAGCAGGCGCATTAGGCAGGATTGGGTTAAATCAATGAATTAACCTGTGATGTCTACCTGTTTTCATCAAAAAGGTTGCGTTATGTACATGTACTTAAATTTGTTCTTCTTTTTATTCTAGGGTTATTGACCTCACAGATAACATCATCGAAATCATCACATCCTTCCTTCGTCTCTGACACAAGAAATTCTACCTGTGGCCCAGGTCATAGCTTGTTGAAGGCTTTCCTGCTTACACTGCGCTATATTGTAGTAAGGTTCTGCCTGAACAATTCTGTTATTTTTGTGTGTTTTTTTTTAACATTCTTGTCCCTTGGGTAAAGTGGTGGTTGGAGGAACACTTTTAAATTTAATGTCAATAATTTGACTCCATTTACCTTTGGGAATTTATACGGTATAACTTATAACGCGGTCCTTTAAGATTTCTTCTAAGTGTGAGTAGTAAGATTCCTTCTAAGTGTGAGTAGTAAGATACCTTCTAAGTGTGAGTAGTAAGATTCCTTCTTCTAAGTGTGAGTAGTAAGATTCCTTCTAAGTGTGAGTAGTAAGATTCCTTCTAAGTGTGAGTAGTAAGATTCCTTTAATTGTGAGTGTAAGATTCCTTCTAAGTGTGAGTAGTAAGATTTTTCTAAAGTAGTAAGATTCCTTCTAAGTGTGAGTAAAGATTCCTTCTAAGTGTGAGTAGTAGATTCCTTCTAAGTGTGAGTAGTGATTCCTTCTAAGTGTGAGTAGTAAGATTCCTTCTAAAAGTGAAATAGTAAGATATGTTGTTTAACAGTAAGATTCCTTCTAAGTGTGAGTGAAGATTCTTCAAGTGTGAGTAAGATTTCTTCTAACTTTCTTTTTCAGTGTGAATAGTAAGATACCTTCTAAAATGAGTAGTAGCCTAAGTAAGATTCCTTTTGGTTGAGAGGCTGACTTTTTGCTCTGGACTTTTAAAACATTTATATTTTGTGATGAAATTTTCCAAAGCCGTCATTTTTTTTTAAACTAAAAAAAATCATCCTGAGATTTGATATTTGTTTGTTGTAAACCATGGAGTTTAAATATAGTTTTCTTTTCTTCTTAGGCTGGTGTTCACTAACTTCGAGTGACGAGAACAAGAACAAAGGAAAAGTGAAATACGAAACTGGTCATGTTGTTTACACAGGCAAGTTGGCCTCAAGCAAGTTGGCCTCAAGCAAGATCAACTGGCTGTCATTTCAGGGGTTTTGAAGTGGCCACATATTTAGACTTTATTTGTGACACAGTTGCAGCTCTGTGTGGTTTCTTCTTCTTTGACTTATTATTATTATTATTATTATTATTAATTAATATAATTATTATTATTATTATTAATTATTATTATTATTATTATTATTATTTATTATTATTATTATTATTATTATTATTATTATTATTATTATTCCCTTTAGCTCCTTCATGTTTTTTTTAACTTTTCATTCTCCATCATCCTGTTTGACGTTGTGTTCTTCTTCTTCTTCTTCTTCTTCTTCTTCTTTTCTGATCCTTTCGCCTTTGTTTGTCTTCTTCTATTTCTTTTTTCTTCTTCTCTAAATCTGTAATCCAAACCAAATTTTCAAGTGGAAGCAATGAAAAATAGATGGCTACCTACCACTGGAACAGAAATTTTGTTTCCTTGAAATTTGACACCAAAATCATTTCTGTTGACCAATTTAATAAATGTTAAACTTTTGAAAATGGGCCACAGCACCAACTAGTTACATTAAAGCTCCGCTGTCTTACAAAAACGTTCACTCTGTCAGATGGTAGGTAGGGTGGTCCGGGGGCATTTACGCCCCTAACTTGACACAAATCACTCTCACACAACTAACAATTTAAGTTAACTGAACAAGATTTACAACATAACAATGCTTGGAACATATTTGTTCAATACTAATCAACACAAAACTTTGTGATAATTATCAACAAACTGAGAACAATGCATGCAAGGTTTTCATATATATTTTATATAAAAATGATTCCACAGTCCCTTTAGCCATGTACTCAGACTAATAGTCACTGCTTGTTTAGGCAGTTTAGTGCCCTATTCACTATACAGATTTTTAGGCCTTTGTTGCATTGGTCTTGGAAAGATTGGGTCCTAATTCTAGTGACTTCCGTGCCTGCACGAGACTCTTTCTCCATTATCAAACACAAAAAAATTCACAACCATACAATGTTATACATCAATGCAAAGCTCATAAACTGAAGATCATGGTGATATGCATAATAATAGTCTTAATTGAATATATGTTATGGTATCAGGGTTTGAAATCATAAAATAAGAAAAAAGTTACATAATTTTATAACAGAAATTTTTACTTACTTGAGCTCCAGATCACTTGATGATGAAGATATCCATATAAATCAATATAGAAGAAAGTTCATTCATTTCTGAGTTTTTTGACATAAATAAAGCATACTTTGACATTATTTGAATAACTTGCTGCCAGCATAGAAAAATTTATCTATCTAGACTAGATGTAGAACTAGATTTAAAAGAATTTTTCCCCCCTCCACCTTCAAAAAAGCTTAGTCGCAGCATTTCCGTAACAGGATCTTTATAAACGTTGCTCCTCAATTTGTGCATTCTATGTAGTAAAGATTAACATTTCATATTTTTATGACAATCAACTCCAGTAAATCTTCATGAGTTATTTACAAGCTATTGTAACATATTTACATTGGGTTTTTTTTATAATTATATAAATCATAACCTGAAAGCATTCTCATTCTCATGGTAGGCTTTGAAACATCCTCTCGGACAGAGATGTGGTTTTGAAACGCAGCCAGTGCAAATGTAGGATGATCTCTTTCTTTTGTGGAGGTACTGCAATGTACAAAATCTCTCATTGTTTTAACACGAACATGATTTCAGCTTTCACTTTTATCTTCATAATATGGATTTCTGCAATCTGAGATGTATCTTAACTCCAACTGTCTGTTACCACCACGACTACAGATCGATTTGAGTCCTGAGTCTTAATTTCTTCCAGTTTAATTCCAAGACTTTTTCCAATGTACACATTCAACGTTCACAACACACACAGTTGGAAAGAGTTTGAATAAAACGCTCCAGTGGTAGAAGCCATGTTACATTACCGTAGAGAGTTTTGATTTTTTTTAATTTTGATTTATCCACATCTACAACTAAGGTGATCTCGGAATTTTCTGTCGGATTTTTTTATTTTGCCCGGACTGCCCTGCAAACGGCCAAGGATCCTTAACGTGCACAGAGTATTGTGATCTGCACACGTGACCTACTTTTTATCGTCCGTCTCTGATGGGTGTCAGTGTCAATGTCACCTACGTGGACCAGGGAGATAGATTTTGCTTGCTTGAAATCACTAGAGAAAAGTTTTGAACCTTTGACGGGGCTGGAACCCTCGACCTTTTAGTTGAGAGGCTGACGATGCCTTTCCTCTGGGACTAGTGAGTTCCTTACTGTAGAGAGCAGAGGGGACAACGTGAAGATGACTGAAAATTAGCCAAATCCACAACTAGCGCTGTGGCGAGCAGAAAAACTGGGCGATTTGGACTACCTACTTTATAAACTTAAGGATTATGTCGTCTTCAACTTCAAGCAAAACTGCTCTGATTCTGAAGAAAATGTGACATGTGTGTTATATTTAAAATTACTTTCTTTGGTTTAAGTTAAAAGACAAAACCATATAAATATAAACAGTTTCATAGCAAAGTACTGTATAACAATAACAATATTAATAAGTCCAATATTTGTGAGAACATGGCTTATATAATTTGTTTTGCTTCCCCCTCCCCCACCCCCACCCCCCCCACCCCCATTTATATATGAGACTAGAGTTATAGGTTATAGTTCTCTTATTCTGTGATAATAACTACAAGTACAAGCACATGAATCACGGTCATTTTCCAAGGAGATAAACAAATGTATCATTGTTTATACTTGGAAAATATACATTAGGCCTTGCTCCTCTCTCTCTCTCTCTTTTCTCCCCCCCTCTCCCCGGATTGTCGCCATTGTCAGTAAAATATGCTGTCAGATTGAGGAATTATGATGAATGACATGAATCTCTTACCATCCATTTCTTATGATCCCCTTACGTTCTATAGATATTTTCCCATAATTTACAGATAATTAATTACTTTTATTTTATCTGCCATGGTTTTGACTTTGACACAAACCATGCTGTTCTTTAGTATGCGTGAGTGGTCGGCAAATGCTACTGTAACCACTGTAGGTTTCACTCTCTCCCTACACCCTTTAATTGATACGTCTTTCATCTTGCTGTTTCCTCTGAATTCGCTCCGAGATCACCGTATATGGTGGGTATGGGTAAATTTCAACAAAGCGAATTAAACTAAAGAATTGGACTGGGGCATCAGAGAGAAAAAAAATTCCTGTGATTTAAAGATAAATTATTTTTGTCTTCTTACCATGTATACGATATGGTTTGAACTATAGTATAATTAATCCTGCTGCCATGCTGTTCTGTAGCGTCTTTTTATTTAGGCCTCAACACAAAACAGAGAACTGAGATTCTAACCAGTAATCGGGCGATTTGTTGTTTGTTGTTTGTACTTCAGTGAACCTGTTTAGTGTAGCTAAGAAATTAAATGTCTAGCGTTAGACTGCTGAACTGAAATAGGATCATGGACAGTACGGCTGCATTTGGGATCGATGTACAAAGTTTTATCATTACAATTACATACAGTGGGCGGTAGATGGGTGCTGCTTCTACAACAATGTAGTGCTGGTAGGTTCTATTTCTTTTCTGCTGCTGCTACTTCCTATTTCTTTTCTACTGCTACTACTTCCTATTTCTTCTCTGCTGCTGCTACTTCCTATTTCTTCTCTGCTGCTGCTACTTCCTATTTCTTTTCTGCTGCTGCTACTTCCTATTTCTTTTCTACTGCTGCTACTTCCTATTTCTTTTCTACTGCTGCTACTTCCTATTTCTGTTCTACTGCTGCTACTTCCTATTTCTTTTCTGCTGCTGCTACTTCCTATTTCTGTTCTGCTGCTGCTACTTCCTATTTCTTTTCTGCTGCTGCTACTTCCTATTTATTTTCTGCTGCTGCTACTGCTACTTCCTATTTCTTTTCTGCTGCTGCTACTTCCTATTTCTTCTCTGCTGCTGCTACTTCCTATTTCTTCTCTGCTGCTGCTACTTCCTATTTCTTTTCATCCTAATTTTTAATCCCCCACACATCAACCAAATAGTAGACCAGGGTGAATCGCAATTTAATGTTTATTTATTAACCAGGAAAACAAATGAATAATTTGATTGGAGGAAGAGTTTTTGTTTCTTGTTGGGTGGTTGGGGGGGGGGATCTTACTGACTGTTGTGGTAGTAAGTTGTTTCCTTTCACTCCTTCACATTTTGTTTACATCTTGCCGTTTTTCTCTTTATTCATCCGGATGTCAGTCACCGCATTTCTGTGGATAGGTAATTCAATTGAAAATGATGCTGCAATTCCAATTCATTTTAAATCAGCAAACCAAATTTGAAATAATTCTTGTTTGTTTGATAAGATTTAATCCCCCCCACCCCAACGCATGTGTTCTCCATCATTAACTTAACCTGTATCAGTATTAGTTTAACTTTAAAAGTAAAACAAATGGTGGTCCTGGTATAGAGTGAGAGTGAGAGTATTTGGTTTAGGATCACGGGGTCCTGGTATAGCAGTGAGAGTATTGGGTTTAGGATCACAAGGTCCTGGTATAGCAGTGAGTGCCGTATTGGGTTTAGGATCATCCGGTTCTGGTATAGCAGTGAGAGTGAGAGTATTGGGTTTAGGATCACAATGTTCTGGTATAGCAGTGAGAGTATTGGCAAGGATCACAATGTCCTGGTATAGCAGTGAGAGTATTTGGTTTAGGATCACAAGGTCCTGGTATAGCAGTGAGAGTATTTGGGTTTAGGATCATTAAGGTTCTGTATAGCAGTGAGAGTATTTGG
>JAXRKP010000656.1:67500-167500 GCA_037039925.1 Doris montereyensis | reverse complement strand
AAGGTCCTGGTATAGCAGTGAGAGTGAGAGTATTGGGTTTAGGATCACAAGGTTCTGGCATAGCAGTGAGAGTATTGGGTTTAGGATCACAAGGTCCTGGCGTAGCAGTGAGACTGAGACTGAGAGTATTGGGTTTAGGATCATAAGGTCCTGGCATAGCAGTGAGAGTATTGGGTTTAGGATCACACAAGGTCCTGGCATAGCAGTGAGAGTGACAGCATTGGGTTTAGGATCACAAGGTCCTGGCATAGCAGTGAGAGTGAGAGTATTAGGTTTAGATCACAAGGTCCTGGCATAGCAGTGAGAGTATTGCGTTTAGGATCACATTAATCACAAGGTCCTGGCATAACTGTGAGAGTATTGGGTTTAGGATCAGAAAGTCCTGGCATAGCAGTGAGAGTATTTTGTTTAGGATCACAAGGTCCTGGTATAGCAGTGAGAGTATTGGGTTTAGGATCACAAGGTCCTGGCATAACAGTGAGAGTATTGGGTTTAGGATCGCAAGGTCCTGGCATAGCAGTGAGAGTTTTGGGTTTAGGATCAGAAGGCCCTAGCATAGCAGTGAGAGTATTGGGTTTAGGATCACAAAGTCCTGGCATAGCAATGATACTGAGAGTGAGAGTATTGGGTTTAGGATCACACGGTCCTGGCATAGCAGTGAGAGTATTGGGTTTAGGATCGCAAGGTCCTAGCATAGCAGTGAGAGTGAGAGTATTGGGTTTAGGATTGCAAGGTCCTGGCATAGCAGTGAGAGTATTGCGTTTAGGATCACATGGTCCTGGCATAGCAATGAGAGTATTGGGTTTAGCATCACAAGGTCCTGGCATAGCAGTGAGACTATTGGGTTTAGGATCGCAAGGTCCTGGCATAGCAGTGAGAGTGACAGTATTGGGTTTAGGATCACAAGGTCCTGGCATAGCAGTGAGAGTGAGAGTATTGGGTTTAGGATCACAAGGTCCCGGCATAGCAGTGAGAGTATTGGGTTTAGGATCACATTAATCACAAGGTCCTGGCATAACAGTGAGAGTATTGGGTTTAGGATCACAAGGTCCTGGCATAGCAGTGAGAGTATTTGGTTTAGGATCAGAAGGTCCTGGTATAGCAGTGAGAGTATTGGGTTTAGGATCACAAGGTCCTGGCATAACAGTGAGAGTATTGGGTTTAGGATCACAAGGTCTTGGCATAGCAGTGAGAGTTTTGGGTTTAGGATCAGAAGGCCCTAGCATAGCAGTGAGAGTATTGGGTTTAGGATCACAAGGTCCTGGCATAGCAGTGATACTGAGAGTGAGAGTATTGGGTTTAGGATCACACGGTCCTGGCATAGCAGTGAGAGTATTGGGTTTAGGATCGCAAGGTCCTAGCATAGCAGTGAGAGTGAGAGTATTGGGTTTAGGATTGCAAGGTCCTGGCATAGCAGTGAGAGTATTGCATTTAGGATCACAGGGTCCTGGCATAGCAATGAGAGTATTGGGTTTAGCATCACAAGGTCCTGGCATAGCAGTGAGACTATTGGGTTTAGGATCGCAAGGTCCTGGCATAGCAGTCAGAGTGACATTATTGGGTTTAGGATCACAAGGTCCTGGCATAGCAGTGAGAGTGAAATTATTGGGTTTAGGATCACAAGGTCCTGGCATAGCAGTGAGAGTATTGGGTTTAGGATCACAAGGTCCTGGTATAGCAGTGAGAGTTAGAGTATTGGGTTTAGGATCACAATGTCCTGTCTGGCATAGCAGTGAGAGTTTTGGGTTTAGGATCACAAGGTTCTGGCATAGCAGTGAGAGTATTGGGTTTAGGATCACAAGGTCCTGGCATAGCAATGAGAGTATTGGGTTTAGAATCACAAGTTCCTGCCTGGCATAGCAGTGAGAGTATTGGGTTTAGGATCACAAGGTCTTGGCATAGCAGTGAGAGTATTGGGTTTAGGATCACAAGGTCCTGGCATAGCAGTGAGAGTATTGGGTTTAGGATCACAAGGTCCTGGTATAGCAGTGAGAGTATTGAGTTTAGGATCACAAGGTCCTGGAATACAGTGACAGTGAAAGCATTGGGTTTAGGATCGCAAGGTCCTGGCATAGCAGTGAGAGTATTGGGTTTAGGATCACAATGTCCTGGTATATCAGTGAGAGTGAGAGTATTGGGTTTAGGACCACAAGTTCCTGCCTGGCATAGCAGTGAGCGTATTGGGTTTAGGATCACAAGGTCCTAGCATAGCAGTGAGATTATTGGGTTTAGGATCACAAGGTCCTGGCATAGAGGTGAGAGTATTGGGTTTAGGATCACAAGGTCCTGGCATAGCAGTGAGAGTATTGGGTGGGTTTAGGATCACAAGGTCATGGCATAGCAGTGAGAGTATTGGGTTTAGGATCGCAAGGTCCTGGCATAGCAGTGATAGTGAAAGTATTGGGTTTGGGATCGCAAGGTCCTGGCATAGCAGTGAGAGGGAAAGTATTGGGTTTAGGATCGCCTAATTGCTCCTGGCATAGTCATGTGATAGTGAAAGTATTGGGTTTAGGATCACAAGGTCATGGCATAGCAGTGAGAATATGGACATTTTTACTTAGCAAGCTTTTCCCCCACTCGACTTAATTGCTAATAAAACTGGCTACATGTCATGTACCAACATCAGCTGGGAATTTGATCCTCTGCTCTGATAGACTAGCTTCAGCATGACTAGATTAAAAATGTCTTACTATTTTTGTATTAGTCTTATATATTATTATTAATATTCGATTATTATTATATATGGCCTGCTCTGCTTTGCACTATAGAAACTGGGATTTGCAACTGTTAATGTTTTTGGACTACCCAGTAACCAGTTGAATATTGAATTAACTGTATTTAATTGTCTGCGTGATCTATCGATTTGTTTATCCATGTATAATTGTATTTGTATTTTTCTTGTAATTGTATTTGTATACATTGTAATTTCTTCCTCATCCTAAGGCATTGATAATTTATTTAAATACTATTGTCTTTGTATTTGTATACATTGTAATTGTATTTGTATACATTGTTATTTTGTATACATTGTAATTGTATTTGTATACATTGTATTTGTATTTGTATACATTGTAATTGTATTTGTATACATTTGTATACATTGTATTTGTATACATTGTATTTGTATTTGTATAATGGCAGGTTTCACTAAATAATCCCCATTATATTTTGTAAGCCATGGATATTTCTTACAATGTTACCATGGCCATGTAGTCTTGTTATGGATGACATGGCAATTAGACAGCATGTGGAATGGGATGGAACTCAATGCCATGGCCATGGCCATGTAGTCTTGTTAACGCTTGATGACATGGATTCCCCTGACTTTTCCCTAGATGGATGTAAATGTAATGTATGTGATTGACAGTCTGTGTTTGTGCTTCGACACCTTGGGCGTGGGACAGAACACTAAAAACTAGACAAGGACTACTGTGGAAATTCAATACCATTACCATGGCCATGTAGTCTTGTTATGGATGAGATGGCAATTAGACAGCATGTGGAATGGGATGGAACTCAATACCATTACCATGGCCATGTAGTCTTGTTATGGATGAGATGGCAATTAGACAGCATGTGGAATGGGATGGAACTCAATACCATTACCATGGCCATGTAGTCTTGTTATGGATGAGATGGCAATTAGACAGCATGTGGAATGGGATGGAACTCAATACCATTACCATGGCCATGTAGTCTTGTTATGGATGAGATGGCAATTAGACAGCATGTGGAATGGGATGGAACTCAATACCATTACCATGGCCATGTTAGTCTTGTTATGGATGAGATAGCAATTAGACAGCATGTGGAATGGGATGGAACTCAATACCATGGCCATGTAGTCTTGTTATGGATGAGATGGCAATTAGACAGCATGTGGAATGGGATGGAACTCGATACCATTACCATGGCCATGTAGTCTTGTTATGGGTGAGATAGCAATTAGACAGCATGTGGAATGGGATGGAACTCAATACCATTACCATGGCCATGTAGTCTTGTTATGGATGAGATGGCAATTAGACAGCATGTGGAATGGGATGGAACTCAATACCATGGCCATGTAGTCTTGTTATGGGTGAGATGGCAATTAGACAGCATGTGGAATGGGATGGAACTCAATACCATGGCCATGTGGTCTTGTTATGGATGAGATGGCAATTAGACAGCATGTGGAATGGGATGGAACTCAATACCACGGCCATGTAGTCTTGTTATGGATGAGATAGCAATTAGACAGCATGTGGAATGGAATGGAACTCAATACCATGGCCATGTAGTCTTGTTATGGATGAGATAGCAATTAGACAGCATGTGGAATGGAATGGAACTCAATACCATTACCATGGCCATGTAGACTTAGGGACAGGACTTGATGATGATAGCTTGCCAGTTGCTAAGGAAGCTTTGACCTTTATCATGGTAGTTATGGAACTTAGTGACAACTTGTATAGAAAAATTGTATGAAATAGGTATTGAAATTCTTTCTCTGACACATGACGGGTCGGCATCGAATATTGCTATGTTAAAAGAGTTAAGTGTTGCTATTCAAACCCATGATTCTAATGCTATTGATATCAAACCTTTTTTCTTCACCCTGTAACTAATACTTTTAGAAATGTTTATGTATTCCTTGATGCATGCCACATGTTAAAATTTGTCCGCAATACTTTTGCAGCAAAAAAAAACAATGTGCATTGGTAATGATTTTATAAAATTGGATTATATTGACCTCTTACACAAACTACAAGTCAATGAGGGCCTACACCTAGGCAACAAACTAAGATCAAGCCATATTCTTTGGTTTAAAAAAAATGAATGTAAAATTAGCAGCACAAACATTAAGAAGTGATTCTGTCGCATCTTCTTTAGAATTTTGTTTGAAGGAAGGCATTCCAGGTTTTCAAGGGTGTGAAGCCACAATTAGATTTTTACATGTATTTAGTTGTTTATTTGGTATTCTAAATTCTAGAAATTTGAAATCAAATGGTTGGAAATCTCCAATGCAAGAGAAAAATTATGAGATGTTTGAAACGTATTTGCTAGAAACAAAGTCCTATATTCTTTCTTTAAAAGAACCTGTGAATGGTTTACCTCTTGTTGTTGGAAAAAGGAAGACTGGTTTCCTTGGGTTCATCATGTGTATTGATAGTGTAATTTCTATCTATAAAAATAAAACATTGATTATGTCTCATGATTTTGATATGACATTTTTACTGTCATATAAAATTTAGCCAAGATCACATAGAACTTGTTTTTGGTAAGATAGAAGTATGGGAGGATCCAGTAACAATCCAACTGCTCGGCAGTTTTCAAAAGCATACAAATACAAGCAGCTTTTGACCCACAATGAAGTTCAAGACGCCACAAGAGGTAACTGCTTGCCTTTAGAATCAATTACAATTTTGACCGCTTCCAGTTCCATCAGCAGCAGTACTACTTGTGACCAAGAGATTCCGTCAGTATTGTAACCCTTATTAATAAGTCAGTCACTAAAAGTAGAGTATTGGAAGACATTGTGAAGATCATAGAACTGAGGATTATTTTATTAATTATCAATCATCAACTTTCAATGTGTTCAGAGAAAATTGTTGCATATATTGCAGGTTTTGTTGTTTCAAAATTAAAACAAACCATTCGCTGTGAATTTTGTTTAGAAGTATTACTATTACTATTACAGTATTAGTTGAAGATGTATTGTCTCCATGTCATTCATTGATTGCTGTAAAAACCAGAGGGGGTTATCAATACCATCAAAAGATGTCATTGAAATTTGTCTTACTTGTGAGTAATTGTAATGAGAAACGTTTTAGAAAATATGTTGCTTCAAGTGATGGTGGAAGATTGTGTAATATTACCTGTTCCAAACTCTTACAAAGTATAATGAAGTCTTTCCTCAGTAAATCTATTGTTTCCACTTTGTATACTTCCCATGCTTGACCAAGAAGGTTATAGTTATTCTGTTGTTAAAGGCAGTTGCTGAAAAATATCTTCAAGTGAGGTATTCCATAATATATAATGCAGGAAAGATATTCAATGCCAAGTTAAAAGAAAAATTAAAATGTAACACTAGTAACAGTCGTCAAACTATCAGCAAACTAATTCTATTTCCAGGTCAATGACAATGTAAGCTAGGGCTACATAATTACTTTTAAGATATTTTATGTCTGCTTTTGACTTTGACCAGTAAATTCTAGACATCTACATGTACTCATGTAGTTTGGAAGCTGTCTCTATCTTGGTTCATCCATTATCACCAAATCATAAATCAAGGCTCATGTTCACAGCCAGTCTAACAGTTGTCACTGTAGTGTAATTGTAATCCAAATGTTTTATTAATGTGTATACTGGTACTGTATGCATGCATTTAAATTAATTAGCTGCTATTCCTCTTTGTTTAAAATTCTTAAGTCTGTCAAAGTCAAAGGCTCTCAAGGGCTTAACACTATTTTCTTGAAATAAAAATAATAAAAATGTAGGCTATATATCACTATATCAATATCTGTAAATGTAAATTTGTAAAAATGCATTTATGATTTTGATTGCCCAATCTACATCGAGAGAGAGAGAGAGAGAGAGAGAGAGAGAGAGAGAGAGAGAGAGAGAGAGAGAGAGAGAGAGAGAGAGAGAGAGAGAGAGAGACAGACAGACAGACAGACAGACAGACAGACAGACAGACAGACACACACACACACACAGATAGACAGACAGAGAGTTTTGTTTCAGTGTTTACAGTACACGACGGCAATGAAAGTTGGGTGTAGCGTGATGGCGATAAGCCCCGCCCACTGGCTTCAAGTTTGTACTAGATCTAGATCTAGCACACACAAAGAACGATCGGCTCTCTCCCCTAGTCTTCCTCTACTCTAAGGTATGGACCACAAGAAGAATTTAGTTTCTCTTGGTCCGTACGGACAAGAATAGGGTACCTTCTTGGGGTAAGTACGGACCAATAGCCACTTCGTTTATTTTATATTCATTCATCATTGACGAGAGATCCCACGGCAAAAAAGATCGGACTAAAAAAGTTCAAACTCATGCTCCAAGATGGATTGACAGCAAGAGCTGGTGTTATTCTCACGAAGCACGGCATTCCTGAGAACAGAAGGCCAGGTGTGCAGGCTCCTGCAATGCCACTAGAACAGTTCCATGCAATTGCAAAGAAAAACTGGTTTCATATGTTGGCGCGAGATCGAAACTGTGTTTTCTGCTCAACACCCACCGGTAGAAAAACGTACACATTTCTTTGGTCATTCAAGACTGGACTGCATGGCAGCAGGTTATTTTCTGTCATGGTCAACTCCTTAGCCTTTGGGCAACCAAGACCCGCCTGCAAGGCAGCCGGAGACTCATGGAGCGCGGGATCATCTACTCCCTGTACAGGTGCTTACCTGTCCACTGCCCACAAATGGATTTTTTTCAGAAATAATCTGAGAAAATGAAGGAAATTCTGCTGCGGCCTCACAGTCTTTAACTTTAACTCATATGAACATTAAAAATGTTCTATTTCAAATAGGCCTCAATACTGTATTCATACCTACCTTCACAGCAAATTTCAATGAATTCATAATATGGATAAGGGAGAAGTAATTTTCCATAGATTATATCATTTTAGGGGTCTCGGACCCCGAATTATGCCCGCCACGCACAAAATTCATATGCAATCTAAAAAAGCAGTCAAATATGGCATACCGATGCCTGTCTGACTTGTATACAACATAAAAGTTAAAAGTAATATGAAAAAAAGTGGTCTGAGAGCGAGAGTAGAGGCTCCCCCTTAACCCTATTTCATACCCTACCTAAATATTCCTATTTCAGCTTTTGGGGGACTGATAGACCCCCCTACCTTTTAATATAAGTATAGTGGTAACATCCTATTTATATCACATGGGGTCCAAGCGGACCCCCTGACACTGACATGAATGAAGAAATTAATGGAAACCCCTATTTCTACCTTTGGGGTCCAATGGACCCCATATATTTTCTTAGTAATTACTTACTTAAAGTATAAACATGTGTAGATCGATTTGTCAAGTGGGAAGCATCTTTGCATTTGTTTCAATAATCCGAAAGACATCGACTCAGCTGCGGCAACATTTCATCGAATATTTACAGACAGAGTCATCAATATTATTGTCAAAATGACGAACAAAGAGGGTGTTAGACGCAAAGGATCAAGATGGCAACCAACAGATTTTACTGAAATGAAAGCATTATTCGGCCTATATATCCATCTCGGAGCACGGAAAGTCAATCTGCTCAAAGTGTCAAAGATATGGTATGGAACTTCAGCTGACACTTGACAGCGTGGCCATGTGTGTTATGAGTTTGAAGCGCTTCATTGAACTCTCTGCTGCTCTTCGCTTTGATGACAAGGCAACAAGTAACAAGGTCCAGCAGACGTGACACTGACAGAGATATATTTGCCCCTATGAGAGATCTGTTTGATGAGGTAAACAAGAATCTACAGAGAAAATTACACCCCATCACAATGTCTAACAGTAGACGAACAGCTGGTTCCATGGAGAGGACGGTGCAAATTCCTGCAATATCTTCCAAGCAAGCCGGATAAGTATGGTCTTAAGCTCTTCATGATTTGTGATAGTGATAGCCAAACTGCATAACCTCTCCAGGCAATTCCTACTTGGGGAAACATGGCGAAAGAAGGACGAACCTTGGCAGAGAGACAGTGAAGGAGCTAAGTACACCACATCACAAGACTGGGAGTTGGGAGTGGGAGAAATATCAGTTGCGATAATTTCTTCACTGATGTAGAGCTCGCAGACCATCTGTCTAGGAAAGGATTGTCCATTGTGGGCACTGTCAGAAAAAAACAAAGCCTTTCTCCCCAAAGAATTCCAGACAGGAAAGGGAATAGGTAAGTTTGAAAGCAGTTTCCTGTTTACAGAAGACAAGAGCTTGGTTGCATACAAGTCTAATGCAAAAACATGTTGTGCTGCTAAGTACAATTACAATGCACCATGCAGTTGTTGTTGACCAGGAGGGGAAAAAGAAGCTAGAGATTGTAAAATACTACAATAAAACTAAAACAAAGGGTGGTGTTGACACATTCGACTACATGTGTCACAGTTTTTCCTGCAAGAGAAAAACCAGAAGGTGGCCGATGGTTATATTTTACAACCTGTTGGACACAGCAGCCGTGGCAGAGCATGTTATGTACAAGAAAGTCTTTTCGGCAGACAAAAAGTCTTACAAAGACCGAGGATCCTTTAACGAGCTTTTGGCTAAAGAGTTGGTGTTAGCGCATCTACAAAGAAGAATGGAGCTGGCGAAAACAAATAGAAGGGTGAAGTTAGCATATGAAATTTTGAAACTTGAATGGAATCTTGGAAATGAGGCAACCACGTGGGGAGAAGGTCGAAAGAGAGAAGGGGGAAAGGAAGATGTAGTCGGTGCCCAAGAAAGAAAGACAGGAAAGTGAAGCAAGTCTGCTCAAAATGTGATAGCTATGTTTGCAACGAGCACTGCGTAGTAAAAAAAAAGTCTGCTTCATTTGTGAATCCACCTAGATTCGCTCAAGAAAATGCTCAACACTTTTTAAAAATTCATACTACCCAAGCATATTTTTGTTCATTTGGGTTTTTTTTTCATTTTCAATGTTAATGTTATCTAATAAAAATCTCTAGTCACCCAAAAACTAAATATTTGTTTTCATTGATGTTTAAATGTACACTGCAGTTGCACTTGCAGTGTTATCTAGTGGTTAGTTAAAGTCAGCTTTAGGGAGAGGCTATAGTATTATGTATTACTAGTATTAGTATGAACTATATTATATATATGCACACATTTCCTCACGCAATGTGCTACTACTATTATCCAGCAATAAGACATATATATATCAAGATAAGGCTACAATTACAATGGGAACTTGTCTAATCCATCAAGGAGTATGGCTGCTCAGGGAAGTACATAATTGTTGTACAAAGCGCTTTGTGGATTCGACAAAAACTAAAAGCGCTATACAAAATGATCTTGCTGTATTGCAGTTGCAGGTACACTGTGCTGGGTTCTAAAACTCATTTTTTCTTGCAAGTTACACCACTACTTTTGATTTGACATTGATTTATTTGGAACATACCCATAAAATTGGAACTATAGCACTAAAATGCCATGGGGTCCAAGCGGACCCCAAAGTATGAAATAGGAGGTTTCTCCATATTTTCTATTTATTTGTGAGGGGTCCAGCGGACCCCAATAGAAGCAAATCTCAAAATCCAGCGGAGGCCTTTTTGGGGTGAGCAAACCATGCACGTGAGACAAACCAAATTTGGGTTGGTCACTTAGGGGTCAAATTAGAAAAAGTCACGAAATTTCAGATCCGTAGGTCAAAAATTGACGATTTTAGAGTCCAATGGACTCCAAAGATAGAAATAGAGAGCAGATAAAAATATGCGGTTTTCTGTATCGGAGAGTTCTACTTTCGCTTTTAGCTATAGTACCAGTTGGAACTTTCGTTTATTTCGTTTAAAAAGTGTCTATAGTACAGTAGTAAGTACACAGACGCGTCAGGTCGCATTAGGCATCGAGGCAAAACAAATTTCGCGGTCACATCGGGTCGCATTAGGCATCGAGGCAAAACAAATTTCGCGGTCACATCGGGTCGCATTAGGCATCGAGGCAAAACAAATTTCGCGGTCACAAATCGGGTCGCATTAGGCATCGAGGCAGAAATATTTGGCGGCAGTCACAAATGGCCGCATTAGGCATCGAGGCAGAAATATTTGGCGGCAGTCACAAATGGCCGCATTAGGCATCGAGGCAGAAATATTTGGCAGTGGCAGTCACAAATGGCCGCATTAGGCATCGAGGCAGACATATTTGGCGGCAGTCACAAATGGCCGCATTAGGCAGGAAAGGGTTAAACTTGACAAGATCTATTCTTCTGAATAAACCAAAACACTTTGTTGTTTCCGGAGGCACAGTTGTTATCAATGAGCATGATTAAAGCGAGAAAGCTTTTGTATGGAGAAACAATTAATTCGTCTGGTTCTATTGATATTAATGATATTTTATATCGCAGGCATTTGAACCATTTAGGGCATAAAGTGCCAGTCAACATCCGCACCTCCTGGAGGAAAAAGAGAAATACGAGTAGGTAGAATGAATTTTATATTGACCCATTTGTAATACGGTAGCCTACTGATATTGTCCTAAAATGTTTCTGAAATGTGTTATAATATTGTATGATTATACTTATATATCTATTATATAATTGTCTGTGATCTTCATCTAGCAAAGAAATTGTTTTTACTTTGCTTTCAGATATTTTTTTCTGAGTCATTTTAGTTTGTTCATGGAAAACTTAGTATATTGAGCAGAAACTATTGATTTTACCTTCACTTAGAGTTAGAGCTCATTTTTGAATTCAGCACATGCAATTACCTAAACGTTGCAGTTGCATGTTTTTTTTCTTAATTATTAAGTTGTTTCAAATATATTTCTTCGAAACTTTTCAATTCGTCCATATCTTATAATTTCTCCGCTTCTGCGTGAAATTGCGTTTTCATCGAAATTCAGAGTTCCATATTTTTTAAGATAATGTAGTCGAGACTACTGAAAAAGATTAGGCTCACTTTCTATATAATTGTCTAGAATTATAATAACAATTGAAGAGTTTATGTCCATAATTTTGGATCGTATGGCTTCAAAACTGCTTCTAAGTAATCTAAGCCATATATTTACTGATTTTGATCTCAGGATTTGGATTTTTTGTGTAAATTCACATCCTTGTGTAGAGCATAAAGTAATTGATTTACAGCTTCATTTTTTCCCGTTTACACCCTATGACTTACGTATACGGTACTTGTACCGTTTGAAAATGCTGTTAAAAAAACTATGTCTCATTTCATATTGTTATTATTTCATATTTTATTTTTATATATTTTATGCAATTTATGCCAAATTGAAAGACACCAATAAAAAAATTTATGTCTGAAAAAAATCAGGTTCTCATAACTTTTTTTATTTCTAAATGGATTTTTAAAATTCAAAAAGTGTTGTTCATAACTTTTTTTATTTCTAAATGGATTTTTAAAATTCAAAAAGTGTTGTTCATAACTTTTTTTATTTCTAAATGGATTTTTAAAATTCAAAAAGTGTTGTTCATAACTTTTTTAATTTCTAAATGTTTAAAATTCAAAAGTGTTGTTCATAACTTTCCAGACAGTTTATGAATCCAGACTACCGGTACTTGCAGAGAAATAAAAAAACAAAAACAGAACTCTTGTGAAATGAGTGATGAGTTGTCGAGAGGATTTCAACCTACAGATCTATACAAAGACATAAGATGATATGTGCAAGTCTTTTGTTGAATAGTAGAGCCTAATAAAATGCATTTAAGGTACCGGTATGTAAAAAATTGAAGAAAATAATACAATTACCAAGAAAAGCTGGAAAGGTTGTTATAATTACGTACTGTTAGTATGTAATTGTAATGTTTGTTGTTTATTTGTCGCTTAGTTAGTAATAATAGACTATTCAATGAATAATTGATATCCATGGATGTCCATGGGGGGGGGATGAAAACTTTTTACAGACATTAGTTTTATAACGATCTTTCTTTTCTATCATTTTATATCCCTTTTTTTACTAGATATTTTAATGGTCTCAATCCCTGGCTCGCCTCCTTTCTCCTATTTCATGTTGAATAAGGTCAAGTTATATTTGGATACTTTGTTAGACTAGTCCATGTTGTCCTTCAAATGCGCTGGTGTGAATTTCATAGTGTTTGTGCATATGATGATTGTTTGTTGTATTATCGAATTGTATTGATGCTGGTTTTTAGTCGGTCATGGCGGGTGCATGACGACAGCAGCTTTACCACAGCCAGACGTCCGCATGTGGCCGATATAAGGGGGAGTGGAAACAGTACAAGATCAAGTCAGAACGGTAGAATCATAATAAGCTGATAACTCCTGAGGCTGGAGCTGAACTAGATAGTTAGATGGAATTGACAACCACAGCCATTGACCGCCGACATAGTTTTGTTATTGTTGAATTGTTCTCTCCGATTGAGGGATCATCGGCACTGTTGAATTTATCATAAATTATTAAACTTCACCAGCCACAGCCACCCAGTAGTTTAACTTTGATACTTTGATCTGTTTGTCCTGGGCTGTGTGAGCCAGAACAGTTCAGTGTGTCGATTTACTCTAGAATCTAGCACTACTTCGTCCTTGTCACTGTCAGCTGATCACCATTCCTTCCTCATCACCACACACCGTTACAGTACACATGTACTAACTCTAACTACAGCATAGAAATAGAGCAGTTATATATAACACATATATATATATATCCATACGTGGAAAATTATAACTATAACACTATAACGAAATTCTAAGTCAAGGATTTGTTTGCACATGTTTAACAGTTTCTTATCGACATTTACTCATTTAGTAAAGTAACAAGCAAATTACAACTGCTAGTATTGCTAGTGCTAGAGAGTTTGGGCTTTGACTCTGACACAATGTCATTCAATGTGTGTTAAAGTAAAGGGAGATGAGCAGTGTGCATCTTGAAGGTGATCGTTATTTTTATATTGATTGTTTCGAGGCATAGCACTCTAGGTTTTTTTTCTTTTTCTTTTTCAGATCTGATTTGGAAGGCGACTGTTTGAATATGTAATGTCAATTTTCTTTGCATTGCTATCAAGACAGCCAAGCAAACAGAATGCCAGAGCACCCAACAGTATGAGTATTAATATGTATAGCATAATAATGCAGATTTAGTGCACGCAGTACAAAAAATACACAGAGCTAAAGAGTAGCTGAAGTAGAAACTTTCCATTACATTTACATAGCAGTAATAAGATAGGTCTGGTAGAAAATACATCGTACTGAGTATGATCTATAGCTGGATATATATATATAAAACAGATATATTTACATAGATAAACTGAATAGATGGGAACAACAGAGATAGACGAACAGAGAAGGAGGGATAGAGGAAGGGGGGGGGACAGTTTGTTTGTAAGTGTCACTTTATGCCTTGTATTTGTAAACGTTTAGCAAAGATCCCAAAACAATTTGAAAGGACTCTGTAGTAGTTTTATATTATGTATTATTTTTTGTTTGAATGCTTTTCCACACATTCCATGTGACTAAACGCATTAAAACCAAAGATTTCATGTCAACGTTATTTCAATCAGCATTGAATTTGAACACAACCTATCTAATTCAAACTAACAGTACTAACACTAACACAATTTGTGTGACGTAAATCTCAAATCATTTATAAAATGTTTACATGATGGTGAGGCAAAAGCAATTCACTCCCTGTTCATCAAGCATTTCCAGTAAAAGTCTAGTTTTATTGTCTTGCTGTCTTCCCACGAAGAAAGAAAAAAAGACATAATATAAGAAGAAAGAAAAGAAGCATTTTTTTTACACAAACTGTTAGTGTTATGTTAATAGTAAAAATTACATATTTCCTGTGGGGTCAACAGGTCGTGACAGAGTGTAGGCTACGAATAAAGGTCTTCATGACCAAACGGTTACAGTTACAGCTGCATTTAGCTTTCAATACTTTCATGGGATCATCGGGCTGTTTTTCTTTCTTTGACGATCAAGGTAACTATGTCACTGTGAAGAATGATCGTTATCTAAAAATCTTTTAGCAGTTTGGAGAAACCTGAGAGACCGTGTCGGAGTGAAAGAAAGAGACAATCATTAATTGTTTCAAGGTTTAGCAGGATGGAACAGCTCCACACTGTACCAAACCGGTACTAAATTGGTTACTACACAGTCATTTGGATTAAATACAAAAAGGATCAGTCGTGGAACCCTCATAGCTCGGATGTAAGCCCCATAGGACTTTTATCTTTAGGGTTTTCTGACGAACAGGACCGCGTTGTATAAGTTTTACTACTTTTCGAAACACTCAGGATTTATACTCACACTACAGCAGATCATCGTTACCAATGTTCGGAGTTGAAAATTTATCATTGTGTGTGCAATAGTAAGTATGCATTGGGAGAAATAGAGGTCATCTCCAACTCGTACTATCAGTACCGGTATTACTTTTTAATGATTTGATATTTCAACCTAACTTCTTTTCATACTAAGTGCCGCAGGTTTGTTTTAATTGTTTTGTATTTATGCAACAATCCATACATGTATGTTAGCTGACTACATTTTTTTTGGGGGGGGGGAGAAGGGAGGGGGTATTCTTTGTTTGTTTTCGTGTTTTTATTGTCACCTAGTATACACATATAGATCTGTATGTATCATTGTTGGCCAAAAATCAAGAGACTGTCCTTTTTCAATTTGTCATAAATAGAAGTTGATAATGTTTCTATTTTTAGAAAGAGCATGTGTGACATTTACTCAAAAGACATTTAGAATGCCTGAATGTTAGCAGATTACATTATATATATATATATATATATATATATATATATATATATATATATATATATATATATATATATATATATATATATATATATATTATATATATATATATATTTAGCTTCTTAACAGAGGAGTTCTTATATAAATCTCCTTTCCATAACTAAAATGTATGCATGTGCCATGTTATTATTATTTATTATTTTTGGGCTACGGCAATGGTTACGTAGTTAAAATTTTTGATTACCATAAAAAACCAATAATAATAATAATAATAATACTATATATATACAGTTCAAGTCGATAATTGGAACGTTGCTTATATGGAACAGCCGCTTAATTGATGCGATTCTTCTTGGACAAAAGTGTTTCTAGTGGAAAATATACTGTTTAATTGGAACGGTAAAAATGGTCATTGACATTGTCTTAAATCTAGTAAAAAAATTCTAATGTGGATGTCACTGTAGCGTAAAATCCTAACACTTACCAGTTGTTCAGTTCAGATGGAATGTACGATCATTATACTATGCTATGATATTTTTTTTATGTCACCTAGAATAGAATGACTGGCTAGATGCTGAATTTAGATCTGTAGGGGTTGCGGCCACACATTGAACGTAATCACCAGAGTGAATTTCTTTGTACTGTACTTAATAATCTTCGGAAGAACCTACTTAAATATGTACATGTATGTGCATTTAACATGTTTATGTGCATTTTAAACAAAAGTATTGTAATGTGTGTTTAATACATCAATTGGGATTTTTGAAACACACCCAGGGTAAAATTGCTATTGTATGGGGTCGCCAATATTATATATATAAAACATTGCATACAGAAGAAATGGACATACCTACCTGTACCATTTATCATGTATCATACACTATAAAGAGGTCCTTCCCTAAAGGGATGCCGCTAACTGGATACAGTCCGCTTAATTGGAACGATTTCCATGGAGCGGTGCTGTTCCAATTAAACGGCTGCGACTGTATTAATAGTAGAAACGAGAGTCAATTAATAATAGGTAGTTCACATTTTTATTCTACATTTAGGTCACACAGACATTCCTCTAAACCCTTGCAACGAACGGGGGAGATTAAACACATTTTCCCATTGTCCACGTAATTTATTACATGATTCACCAATTCTCCTCTCCTGGCCAAATTCAGGTTTGCGTACACAGGAAAGGGGAAATGTTTTTTTCTTTTTCTTTTTTCTTTATCAAATATAATCAGTTCCCATTCTACCTTTGGGTGTATAAGTTCAGATGCCCTTTCTCCAGGCTGTCCTGTCCTGTCATTTTCTGTTTCCTTCCAAAAAAGTTAAATTTCTTTGCTTCAATTAATGCCTCTTTTTTATATATTCTTCCCACTTTCTCCGAGGTCTGCCTTTGTGTCTTTTACCTTGGGCTATGCTGACGTGATCTGACAAAACACATTAGAAGGTTTTGGCGGGATTTTGTTTGTTTGTTCATAATGATAGATATTTATCCCCTCTACCTTATGATTAAGTGTTATGCTGATACTGATACATGTTAACAAATTCAAATTAAACATGAAATGTGTTTCTTTAAACGCATTAGAGGTTAGCAATAATCTGTCAAAACGCATTAGAAACACATTACAATTACAGCATTCCGTGATCCGACAAAACGTATTACAAACACGTTGGACCGTGGATGTATTATCTGTGATCCGACAAAACGCATTACAAACCAATGTTTGCGAGTCTAATGCATTTTGTCAGTTCACAACCAAACGAGATGAAGCAACTCGCAGTACTTTAATGTGTTTGTAATGTGTTTTGTCGGTTCACAGAGTGTTGTTATGTGTTTCGAAAGGGTTTTGTCGGTTCATTGCTAATCTCTGCTTTTGAAAAGATATTTTCATTTATCGCTTAGTTTGAATTTATGAAGCTACAAGGAGTAAAGATCATTTTGTAAGAATCCACACAGCTATAAGAAAAGTGAAGTTAGGAAAAGCCCCAGGAGCAGATCACTTAAGTTATATCGCCATAACACTTAAGTTATATCGCCATAACACTTAAGTTATATCGCCATAACACTTAAGTTATATCGCCATAACACTTAAGTTATATCGCCATAACATCGTTATATCGCCATAACACTTAAGTTATATCGCCATAACTCTTAAGTTATATCGCCATAACACTTAAGTTATATCGCCATAATACTTAAATAAATACATATCAAGGGAGAAGGAGTAACAATATATGCCCAGAAGGCACGATGCCCTGGTTCCATTTATTTAGCAAAATGCCTTACTTTTGTTTTCAAAGACATTACACCATTTGATTATAAAGAACTATTTGTGTAAACAGTACATGGAACTAATTGTTGATGTCATACCATGTTTGATTTGGCCTTTCGAACGGGATTGCACTACTCAAACTCAAACCCATAGTTGATAATAATTGTCAATTCATTAACGTCCACACGGATTAATGTTATAAAATCTCACTCACTCTTTGAAACTTAGAACTAAGTCGCAAATAGGGACAATGCAATGTGAGATTATAATACACCCTGTATGCCCCAAAAACAAGGGGCATCACATTCTCGAGTCCGATGTCCGCATCTAAGCGGCATTTCCAAACGGGTTTACCTTTGAACTTTGATCTGGGGAAATGACTCCCGAGAACTGATTCCGCAAGAGAACTATTACTAGTATTACTCAACATTCTCAGACTTAAACATAGATTTCATTACAACAGTTTAAACACGTCCGTACAATGGACAGGTAAGCACCTGTACGGGGACTAGACGACCCCGCCCTCCACGAGTCTCCTGCTGCCTTGCAGGTCGGTCTTGGCTGACCAAAGGCTAAGGGAGTTAACCCTGACAGAAAACAACCTGCTGCCTTGCAGGTCGGTTTTGACTGACCAAAGGCTAAGGGAGTTAACCCTGACATAAAATAACAACCTGCTGCCTTGCAGGCTGGTCTTGAATGATCAAAGGCTAAGGCAGTTAACCCTAACAGAAAATATAAAGGCCTGGTAGGGGGCCTCAAGGTGGCAGCCCCACCATTACCTGGGGTACAGTGGGCTAACCCCCTGCTTATCCGAAACCTAACTGATGCAGAGAAACAAATATAATATAACCGGCTTGACCTTTCAAAGATGAAAATGGAAACGAACACGGACTGTGATTTTGGGAACATGGAACGTTAGGGAAATAAATGGAAAAGAGTTAGAATTAGTTGAAGAAATGGAAAAATTCAGAGTAGACATGTTGGCTATGACAGAAACAAAGAAAAAAGGACAAGGAATAGAAAATGTAGGACCAAATCATATTTTAATCTTCTCAGGAGTAGATGTCAAAGATAGAGCTAGAGCATAAAAGGCATGAAAAGCTACTAGAAAGCTGGAAATTTATAAGCCCACGGCTATTAGAGGTAAATATTAAATCAAAAGGAAGAGAAATTAAATTATAAATAGCTTAATTGACCAAACGAAGACTCCACTAAAGAAGAAAAAGATACATTCGAAAATGATTTACAAATACCTGCAGAAAATCTTAAACATAAACAGGAACTAATCGTCTTACGAGATTTAAACGCTAGAGTAGGCAACAAATAGAAACACAAGGAGGAGTAATAGGTAAAGAAGGAGAGACAACAACCTCTCCAAATGGAGAGTGACTCATAGATTTTTGCCTAAAGAATAGCGTGAAAATAGCCAACACCTTTTTTCCTCATAAAAATATCCACATATATACAACTTACAAGAGTAAATGAAGACAGGTGTGAAAATTCAATCATAGACTACTACATAATAGTTAGCAGCTCCCTTTTTTACAGTACATTGGATGCAAGAGTAAACAGAGAAGCAGAAATATTTAGTGATCATCACCTAGTGATTGCCAAAATGAGATTACTGACTAAGAAAACAAACAGAAAAGGAAAGAGAAGAAAGCTACTTAACTCAAAATAGAGGAACTAAATAAACCAGTTGTAACAGGTATTCCAATCTAGGATAAAAAGATTTATCAGTGAAAGACAAATGGATCTGAATGATAGCACAATAGAAGAAAAATGGCAGATGTTTAAAGAAACACTCCCAGTTGTACTGAAGAGGTATGTGGTAGGAAACAAATTAAAGGAGATAGGAAAAGAACAGCTCGGTGGAATGAGAATGTCAAGACTAAGATCAAAGAAAAGAAGGATGCGTGGAAAAAATACTTGCAAACAAAGAGACCAGAGGATAGGATAGATTACGTGAATAAAAGAACTATCGCCAAAGAGGAAGTTAGGAAAGCAAAACAGGAACAATGGGAAGAGTTTGGACAAAGACTCAAAAAAGCTATCAAGGAAATCAAAAACTGTTCTAGGAGGCAATGAAGAGCATGAGAAAGACCAAAGCATGCCCAATACGACAAATTAAAAATGCCAAAGGAGAAATAATGAAAGAAGACAACCAAATCATGGAAGCGTGGAGAAAGTATTTTCAACAATTACATAATCCCTCCAAAACATATCAATTAAACAAGGAGTAAACATCACTTAGTAAGAATCCACACAGCTATAAGAAAAATGAAATTAGGAAAAAGCCCCAGGAGCAGATCACGTTTATCCAGAAATGATTAAAAACCAAGGGAGAGAGGCAGACAAACTATTACATGCAATAATTATGCCAACAAGCATGGAAGTCCAAACAGGTGCCAGACGACTGGAAAAAGGGAACGGTAGTACCAATATATAAGAAAGGATCAACTATGGAATGGCTCAAACTATAGAGGGATATCACTACTTAACGTATCAAGAAAAATATATGCCAGGATACTAAAAATGAGACCAAGGAAAAGAGTAAAGTAGAAGATCAGATTGAAGAGCATCGGAGTGGATTTAGACCAGGAAGAAGTGTACAAAACCACATATTTACAATTAAAACAAAAAAAAAAATTGAGAGAAACATTGACTTGCACCTGTGTTTATAGATCTAGAAAAGGTGTTTGATACTGTCAGGAGGGACGAACTATGGCATTCCTTAAAAGAACACAATGTAGGGCAAAATTTAATAGAAGCCATTAAAAGTTTTTACAATAAACCAACATGTGCAGTGAGAGAGCTGGAAACATATCTGCAGAATTTGATGTTGATATAGGGGTAAGACAGGGTAGTATCCAAAGTCCTCTTTTGTTTATCACATTTATGGATTCAGTCGCAAAGGCATCCTCAAAAAGGAAGAAATTGAAAGTAGGTATGTGGAAGCTCAACCAATAAATGTATCAATGCTTTCATTTGCCGATGATTCAGTTCTCTTTGGAAAATCAGAAAGTGACCTGCAATCGAATATCAACATTATGAACAATGAATTAAATAAAAGAGGAATGAGAGTAAATGCAAAGAAAACCAAAACAATGCTAGTAACCAGGGAAGCTAAAACACAAAATCTTAAATTGGGCAGGGAGAATTTAGAACAAGTTCACAGCTACAATTACCTAGGACTAGGAGTAATGATTAACTCTGAGGGAAAACTTAGAGACGAAATCAGCCAGAGAATCCAAAAGGCAAGTGCAATATATAACCACCTAGGAAAGGCATTTGTAGGTAAACAAGAATTGTCAACAAAAACCAAAATAGCGGTATACCACACAGTTTATTGTCTTACTCTCCTCTACGGCAGTGAAACCTGGACCTTAGACAGTAGAGAATACAGTAGAGTGCAGGCAGCCGAAATGAAATATCTAAGAAGAGTAGTAGGGAAAACTAAAAGAAACAAAATCAGAAACACAACAATAAGTAAGAGATCAAACCGAAGCAGATAGCATAAAAACTAAGATAGAAATAAATCAATTGAGATGGTTTGGGCATGTAAACAGAATGAATGACAATAGAATAGCTAAAGCAGTATACAGTGCTAAAGCCCAAGGTAAAAAACCGAAAGGCAGACCTCAGAGAAAGTAGGAAGAAAATATAAAAGAGGCATTGAAGAATAGAAATTGAACATTTTTGGAAGGAAACAGAAAATGCCAGGACAGGGCCTCCTGGAGAAATATCATCTCGGGCATCTGAAACCATACACCGAAAGGTAGAATGGAATCTGATAAAGAAAGAAATAAAGACTAAAACTGAAAGACACCTGAATTCCTTTTTACTTTTAACGAAAGACATAATACTTTTAAATAGTACAACTTATGAAGTTCAGGTTACTGAAAATGTTGTTAGAGATAATTTAAAGACGAAACACGTTTTTACTATAATTATTGTTAATATCGAAATGTAATACAATAAGCATTTACTTTTAAATGCAATATTTATCAATGTTTCATCTTCTTTTGGTACTTTGTCACAGTTTCATCTTCTTTAGGTACTTGATCAATGTTTCATCTTCTTTTGATACTTGGTCAATGTTTCATCTTCTTTAGGCACTTGATTACTGTTTCATCTTCTTTAGGTATTTGATCACTTTTCATCTTCTTTTGGCACTTTGGTCAATGTTTCATTTCTTCTTTAGGCACTTGATTACTGTTTCATCTTCTTTACTTGGTCACTTTGTCACTGTTTCATCTTCTTTTGGCACTTGGTCACTGTTTCATCTTCTTTTGGCACTTGGTCACTGTTTCATCTTCTTTTGGCACTTGATCACTGTTTCATCTTCTTTTGGCACTTGGTCACTGTTTCATCTTCTTTTGGCACTTGGTCACTGTTTCATCTTCTTTTGGCACTTGGTCACTGTTTCATCTTCTTTTGGCACTTGGTCACTGTTTCATCTTCTTTTGGCACTTGGTCACTGTTTCATCTTCTTTTGGCACTTGGTCACTGTTTCATCTTCTTTTTTTGGCACTTGGTCACTGTTTCATCTTCTTTGGCACTTGGTCAAATCTTCTGGCACTTGGTCACTGTTTCATCTTCTTTTGGCACTTGGTCACTGTTTCATCTTCTTTTGGCACTTTCATCTCTTCTTTTGGCACTTGGTCACTGTTTCATCTTCTTTTGGCACTTGGTCACTGTTTCATCTTCTTTTGGCGAATGGTTTTCATCTTCTTTGGCACTTGGTCACAGTTTCATCTTCTTTTGGCACTTGGTCACTGTTTCATCTTCTTTTGGCACTTGGTCACTGTTTCATCTTCTTTTGGCATCACTTTTCATCTTCTTTTGGCACTTGGTCACAGTTTCATCTTCTTTTGGCACTTGGTCACTGTTTCATCTTCTTTTGGCACTTGGTCACTGTTTCATCTTCTTTTGGCACTTGGTCATTTCATTTCTTTTGGCACTTGGTCACTGTTTCATCTTCTTTTGGCACTTGGTCACTGTTTCATCTTCTTTTGGCACTTGGTCACTGTTTCATCTTCTTTTGGCACTTGGTCACTGTTTCATCTTCTTTGGCACTTGGTCACTGTTTCATCTTCTTTTGGCACTTGGTCACTGTTTCATCTTCTTTTGGCACTTGGTCACTGTTTCATCTTCTTTTGGCACTTGGTCACAGTTTCATCTTCTTTCACTTGGTCACTGTTTCATCTTCTTTTGGCACTTGGTCACTGTTTCATCTTCTTTTGGCACTTGGTCACTGTTTCATCTTCTTTTGGCACTTGGTCACTGTTTCATCTTCTTTTGGCACTTGGTCACAGTTTCATCTTCTTTTGGCACTTGGTCACTGTTTCATCTTCTTTTGGCACTTGGTCACTGTTTCATCTTCTTTTGGCACTTGGTCACAGTTTCATCTTCTTTTGGCACTTGGTCACTGTTTCATCTTCTTTTGGCACTTGGTCACTGTTTCATCTTCTTTTGGCACTTGGTCACTGTTTCATCTTCTTTTGGCACTTGGTCACTGTTTCATCTTCTTTTGGCACTTGGTCACAGTTTCATCTTCTTTTTGGCACTTGGTCACTGTTTCATCTTCTTTTGGCACTTGGTCACTGTTTCATCTTCTTTTGGCACTTGGTCACTGTTTCATCTTCTTTTGGCACTTGGTCACTGTTTCATCTTCTTTGGCACTTGGTCACTGTTTCATCTTCTTTTGGCACTTGGTCACTGTTTCATCTTCTTTTGGCACTTGGTCACTGTTTCATCTTCTTTTGGCACTTGGTCACAGTTTCATCTTCTTTTGGCACTTGGTCACTGTTTCATCTTCTTTTGGCACTTGGTCACTGTTTCATCTTCTTTTGGCACTTGGTCACTGTTTCATCTTCTTTGGCACTTGGTCACTGTTTCATCTTCTTTTGGCACTTGGTCACTGTTTCATCTTCTTTTGGCACTTGGTCACTGTTTCATCTTCTTTTGGCACTTGGTCACTGTTTCATCTTCTTTTGGCACTTGGTCACTTGGTCACTGTTTCATCTTCTTTTGGCACTTGGTCACTGTTTCATCTTCTTTTGGCACTTGTCACAGTTTCATCTTCTTTGGCACTTGGTCACTTTTCATCTTCTTTTTGGCACTTGGTCACTGTTTCATCTTTCTTTTGGCACTTGGTCACAGTTTCATCTTCTTTTGTTTCATGTTTCATCTTCTTTTGGCACTTGGTCACTGTTTCATCTCTCTTTTGGCACTTGGTCACAGTTTCATCTTCTTTTGGCACTTGGTCACTGTTTCATCTTCTTTTGGCACTTGGTCACTGTTTCATCTTCTTTTGGCACTTGGTCACTGTTTCATCTTCTTTTGGCACTTGGTCACAGTTTCATCTTCTTTTGGCACTTGGTCACTGTTTCATCTTCTTTTGGCACTTGGTCACTGTTTCATCTTCTTTTGGCACTTGGTCACTGTTTCATCTTCTTTTGGCACTTGGTCACTGTTTCATCTTCTTTTGGTACTTGGTCACTGTTTCATCTTCTTTTGGCACTTGGTCACTGTTTCTCTTCTTTGGCACTCACTGTTTCATCTTCTTTTGGCACTTGGTCACTGTTTCATCTTCTTTTGGCATTGGTCACAGTTTCATCTTCTTTTGTTGGTCTTCATCTTCTTTTGGCACTTTCAGTTTCATCTTCTTTTGATTTTTTTGGCATTGGTCACTTTTCATCTTCTTTGGCTATCATTTCTTTTTGGTACTTGGTCACTGTTTCATCTTCTTTTGGCAACTGTTTCATCTTCTTTGGCACTTCTCACTGTTTCATCTTCTTTTGGCACTTGGTCACTGTTTCATCTTCATTTTTTTCACTTGGTCACTGTTTCATCTTCTTTTGGCATTTCATCTTCTTTTGGTCTTGGTCACTGTTTCATTTTCTTTTGGCACTTGGTCGCTGTTTCATCTTCTTTTGGCACTTGGTCACTGTTTCATCTTCTTTTGGCACTTGGTCACTGTTTCATTTCTTTTGGTTTGGTCGCTGTTTCATCTTCTTTTGGTACTTTGTAGCTTTATCTATTTCGTCTTCTCCAATTTTCTTAATTTTTTTTACTTTTCTCTTTCTTTGTCAAAGAAAAAAAGACCTTCTCTGTCTTTCTTTAATGTTTTCGTCTTTTCTGTCTTTCTAGATAATTTTTGTCATCCCTATCTTCTCCGTCTTTCTTCAATATTTTTGTCTGGTCCGTCATTTTTCTATTTTTTCATCTTCTTTTTTTTTCCATCTTTCTTCAATATTTTCATCTTCTCCGTCTCTGTTGCTTCTTCAATTCTGTCGTCTACTCCTTTACTGTCTCTCGTCAATTCTATGTCTTTCTAAATTACTTTCGTTTTCTTAAATTTGTTCGTTTTTTCCTTCTTTCTTTAAGTTTTTCGTTGTCTCTGCGCTGTCGTTTTTCTTAAATGTTTTCGTTTTCTCTGTTCTCATATATTTTTTCGTTTTCTCAATCGTTCTTCAATGTTTTCGTTTTCTCCATTTCTCTTCAATTTTTTCGATTTCTCCGTCTTTCCCGCCTTTCTTCAATTTGTTTGTGTCCTCTGTCTCTCACACTTTTCTTAAATGTTCATTGAAATGAGTACCGTACATCCGATTGGGAGTATTGGGTCAGTACCTGGAGGACCGTTTTATTGTTTATGTCAATTATGTATGTGTATGATATTAAAGATACTAAAACAATTGTTCTAGTATCTATGATGCTGTGTAGGCCAAGTACTTTGTATAGTATGTTTGATGACCGTAAGCATTTTGCTATCGAGATAAGATGCCAGTGAAACTAGACTAATGACAATTCTGTCTTATGTAGAGCATACTGAGACGTCATAAACATCACCTTTAGATTTTTTTTCTCCCAGATAACCTTGGCATCCCAGGTCAAGTTGTGCCATTGGAAGCGCACAAGAAACATGTAGGCCTAGATTTCCCTGGATACGTAATGACCAGTCCGATCTGCGATACAGACAGATATCATCAAGCCGAAGATCAAGGAGCGTCTGTAGAGGTTGTCACCAGTCATGCTAAAAGTTTACTCCAAAATGACAATTCCTGCGTTTCCATCCAATTTGTAGGCCATGATCAGAATGTTGCCTCTTCGACACCACAGCATGACCACATGACTGTTACTACAGGTAAGAAACGCCCTTTGTTGTGACTGATAGTTCTTAACCATTAACCTTCAGGTCAATGTTCCCTTTAAATTTTTCTATTCTGTGCGCATACATGTTTGGTGTTGTGCAAATTTTGACAAAAGAATTTTTATTTGTGTGAAAATGAACAGGTTTGTTGTTTGTTTTTTAATGTGCATGCTGTTGTTTTTCATTGGTGTGCACAGACATTTCTCAGCTGTGGTTACTTTTTCTCCCTGATGTGCACAGACATTTCTCAGCTGTGATTACCTTTTCTCCCTGGTATACACAAACATTTCTCAGCTGTGATTACTTTTTTCTTCCTGGTGTGCACAAACATTTCTCAGCTGTGATTACCTTTTCTCCCTGGTATACACAAACATTTCTCAGCTGTGATTACCTTTTCTCCCTGGTATACACAAACATTTATCAGCTGTGATTACTTTTTCTCCCTGGTATACACAAACATTTCTCAGCTGTGATTACCTTTTCTCCTGGTATACACAAACATTTCTCAGCTGTGATTACCTTTTCTCCTGGTATACACAAACATTTCTCAGCTGTGATTACCTTTTCTCCCTGGTATACACAAACATTTCTCAGCTGTGATTACTTTTTCTCCCTGGTGTACACAGACATTTCTCAGCTGTGATTACTTTTTTCCCTGGTGTACACAGACATTTCTCAGCTGTGATTACTTTTTCTCCCTGGTATACACAAACATTTCTCAGCTGTGATTACCTTTTCTCCCTGGTATACACAAACATTTCTCAGCTGTGATTACTTTTTTCTTCCTGGTGTGCACAGACATTTCTCAGCTGTGATTACGTTTTTCTCCCTGGTGTGCACAAACATTTCTTAGCTGTGATTACTTTTTTCTTCCTGGTGTGCACAGACATTTCTCAGCGGTGATTACTTTTTCTCCCTGGTGTATAAAAATCCCATCTATTGCAATAGTCATACATCAGCTAGAATTAGGATAGTATTAAAAAAAAACATCTATTGTAATAGTCATACATAATAAGCTAGAATTAGGACAGTATAAAAAAACATGTTTTAATAATCTTGGATAATAAGCTAGAATTAGGATAGTATAAAAAAACATCTATTGAATAGTCATACATAATAAGCTAGAATTAGGATAGTATAAAAAAAACCCATCTATTGTAATAGTCATACATAATAAGCTAGAATTAGCATAGTAAAAAAAACCCATCTATTGTAATAGTCATACATAATAAGCTAGAAGTCAGCATAATGTATAAAAACCCATCTATTGTAATAGTCATACATAATAAGCTAGAATCAGGATAGTATAAAAACATCTATTGTAATAATCATACATAATAAGCTAGAAACTAGAATTAGGATAGCATAAAAAAACTTCTATTTTAAGTCATACATAAGTTAGAATTAGGTTAGTATAAAAAAACAGCTATTTTAATAGTCATGCATAATAAGCTAGAATTAAGATAGTATAAAAGAAAAAATAAATCTATTTTAATAGTCATACATAAGCTAGAATTAGGATAATATAAAAAACAGCTATTGTAATAGTCATGCATAATAAACTAGAATTAGGATAGTATAAAAAAACCTATTGTAATAGTCATACATAATTAGCTAGAATTAGGATAATATAAAAAAAAACATATTGTAATAGTCTATAATAAGCTAGAATTAATAGTCATCTATTCTAATAGTCATACATAATAAGCTAGAATCAGGATAGTATAAAAAACATCTATTGTAATAGTCATACATAATAAGCTAGCATTAGGATAGCATAAAAAAAACCTTCTATTGTAATACATAATAAAATACATAATAAGCTAGAATTAGGAAAGTATAAAAAAAGCATTTATTGTAATAGTCATACATAATAAGCTAGAATTAGATAATAGAAAAAACATCTATTGTAATAGTCATACATAATAAGCTAGAATTAGATAGTAGAAAAAAACATCTATTGTAATACTCATACATAATAAGCTAGAATCAGATAGTAGAAAAAAACATCTATTGTAATAGTCATACATAACAAGCCTGAATACATACACTGCAGTGTAGCACGCGAATCTCAACACGAAAAACGCAATATCATAGCTATCTCATTCTCAAGCTTTTCTTAAGATATCTTTTTTATCCCACTATTTTTTCATTGTACCGGCAACACGCCTTCTCAAACCCCAACATGTAAATCCCGAACAACTTAACACCCATAAAATGTTTTAAAAAAAATTTTAATTTGCCGTTCAGCGCAGTCATATGCCATATAGATTATAAACACTGCCTTGACAAGGTATATATATATATATGTTAGATGTTGATATCTTCCCATCATTCAGAGTAACCAGAGCCTGTTTCACTGTTTCATAATGCAGGGCAACGCTTGTTGAGCTTGGTTTGAGTGAATCGCCTCACTTTGACTTGTGCTGTGTGACCGAACAGACAAGCGTTGAGTGAATAAATAGATCAGTTGTAGAGAGTATTTTATGTTTTTGTATCACTTCTTGGGGAGGTCAGAAAGGGAACAAAATGAAATTGGACAGATTAATTAAAGTGACAGCTACTTTCACAACTGACGTCAGTTTCATCGATGAAATGTTTGTTGGAAAATATTATTGATAAAAGGCGACATTAGACATCCTTTAATTATCAATATAGTTAAATCAAGATAAAAAAGACATGACGGATTTCTCTCTATTATTAAGACTAAAATTCCAGGCAGCGGACAGGTAAGCACCTGTACTAGGAGTAGATGATCCCGCCCTCCACGAGTCTCCTGCTGCCTTGCAGATCGGTCTTAGCTGACCAAAAGGCTAAGGGAGTTAACCCTGACAGAAAACAACCTGCTGCCTTGCATATCCGTCTTCACTGACCAAAGGCTAAGGGAGTTAACCCTGACAGAAAATAACAACCTCCGTCTCTATTGCTTCTTCATTTTTTTCGTCTACTCCTTTACCGTCTGTGTTGCTTCTTCAATTTTTTCATCTTCTCCGTCTCTGTTGCTTCTTCAATTCTGTCGTCTACTCCTTTACTGTCTCTCGTCAATTCCATGTCTTTCTACAATTACTTTCGTCTTTGCCGTCTTTCTTAAATTTGTTCGTTTTTTCCTTCTTTCTTTAAGTTTTTCGTTGTCTCTGCGCTGTCGTTTTTCTTAAATGTTTTCGTTTTCTCTGTCTCTCATATATTTTTTTTTTTTCTCAATCGTTCTTCAATGTTTTCGTTTTCTTCATTTCTCTTCAATTTTTCGATTTCTCCGTCTTTCCCGCCTTTCTTCAATTTGTTTGTGTCCTCTGTCTCTCACACTTTTCTTAAATGTTCATTGAAATGAGTACCGTACATCCGATTGGGAGTATTGGGTCAGTACCTGGAGGACCGTTTTATTGTTTATGTCAATTATGTATGTGTATGATATTAAAGATACTAAAACAATTGTTCTAGTATCTATGATGCTGTGTAGGCCAAGTACTTTGTATAGTATGTTTGATGACCGTAAGCATTTTGCTATCGAGATAAGATGCCAGTGAAACTAGACTAATGACAATTCTGTCTTATGTAGAGCATACTGAGACGTCATAAACATCACCTTTAGATTTTTTTTCTCCCAGATAACCTTGGCATCCCAGGTCAAGTTGTGCCATTGGAAGCGCACAAGAAACATGTAGGCCTAGATTTCCCTGGATACGTAATGACCAGTCCGATCTGCGATACAGACAGATATCATCAAGCCGAAGATCAAGGAGCATCTGTAGAGGTTGTCACCAGTCATGCCAAAAGTTTACTCCAAAATGACAATTCCTGCGTTTCCATCCAATTTGTAGGCCATGATCAGAATGTTGCCTCTTCGACACCACAGCATGACCACATGACTGTTACTACAGGTAAGAAACGCCCTTTGTTGTGACTGATAGTTCTTAACCATTAACCTTCAGGTCAATGTTCCCTTTAAATTTTTCTATTCTGTGCGCATACATGTTTGGTGTTGTGCAAACTTTGACAAAAGAATTTTTATTTGTGTGAAAATGAACAGGTTTGTTGTTTTTTTAATGTGCATGCTGTTGTTTTTCATTGGTGTGCACAGACATTCCTCAGCTGTGATTACTGTTTCTCCCTGGTGTGCACAGACATTTCTCAGCTGTGATTACTTTTTCTTTCTGGTGTGCACAGACATTTCTCAGCTGTGATTACTTTTTCTTTCTGGTGTGCACAGACATTTCTCAGCTGTGATTACTTTTTCTTTCTGGTGTGCACAGACATTTCTCAGCTGTGATTACTTTTTCTTTCTGGTGTGCACAGACATTTCTCAGCTGTGATTACTTTTTCTTTCTGGTGTGCACAGACATTTCTCAGCTGTGATTACCTTTTCTCCCTGGTGTGCACAGACATTTCTCAGCTGTGATTACCTTTTCTCCCTGGTGTACACAGACATTTCTCAGCTGTGATTACTTTTTCTACGTTGTATATAAAAAAACCCATCTATTGCAATAGTCATACATCAGCTAGAATTAGGATAATATTTAAAAAAACACATATTGTAATAATAGTCATACATAATAAGCTAGAAGTAGCATAATGTAAAAAAAACCCATCTATTGTATTAGTAATACATAATAAGCTAGAATAAGGATAGTATAAAAAATATATATCTTAATAGTCATACATAATAAGCTAGAAATAAGATAGTATAAAAAACATCGATTGTAATACTAGTAATAGTAATACACAATAAACTAGAATCAGGATAGTATAAAAGAAAAAAAAACATCTATTGTAATACTCATCATATATAATAAGTTAAAATTAGGATAGTATAAAAAAATATCTATTTTAATAGTCATACATAATAAACTAGAATTAGGATAGTATAAAAGAAAAAAACATCTATTGTAATACTCATCATATATAATGAGTTAAAATTAGGATAGTATAAAAAAATATCTATTTTAACAGTCATAAGCTAGAATAAGGATAGTGTAAAAAACCTCTCTTGTAATAATCATACATAATAAGCTGGAATTAGGAAAGTATAAACAACCCATCTATTGTAATAGTCATACATAATACGCTAGAATTAGAATAGTAGAAAAAAAAACATCAACTTTGGTTTTCTCTTTTTAGATTCATATTCTCTTCTTTCACTTTTGTTAAATCTTCCAGTTCCTTTTCAAACTTGGCTATTTTGATTTTTAAAAGTTCAGTTTCAGTGTTACACATTTTAGACTTTTCAATGACTACAGGGTTATTGTTACTAATGTTACCTTTCTCTACACTTTTGTTTGATGAACTGATGGAACTGTTAGGAAGGTTAGATTGTTTACGTTTAGGGTTTGTTTCGTTAAAGCAAAATTCTTCATCTAGAAACTTTTGATAATCATCAGGGTTTTTTTTTTGGTTTGCAGTTCAAATTTTTTAGTCCTTAATTTGCCTAATCTTTGGATAAGATTTTTAACGACTTTACTATCTTGTTCCTTTGCTTTACTCTCATTAATTAAATAAAAGACCCACTTTGCCATAAAATTTGGATTAAATCTCTCTGTTCTCTGAAATTTGTTTAATTCTACAACTATGCTGTTTGTAAGTTTGAAATTTTGAGGTTTTGAAAATTCTGAGTATTGACCTAACAAAATATTCCTATCAATATTGGCAGCTGATAGAGTATCTGAAATAAAATTGAAATAAAAAATTTAATCTAAATAACTAATCACCAGATCCCGTGGACCCTCAACTAACTGCACAGCTTTGCGATATGTCGACAATATAATGCTTCGCAGAGGACCAAGAGAAGCTTGGTGGAGGACAGAGTTGCCACTGCAGAGGTAGCCAAACCAGTCAATGACCTTGGAAAAACAAAAGGAAAAAAATATACATATATATATTATATATTCAAGATAATTCAGCGTACATTCATAAATCAATAACATGCCTCATAGCAGATACAAAAATATTTTTCTATGAAATTTGAGGTGTGCTACGAGGTCTGCTGTTTGGCTTTTTTTTATTAAAAAAAGAAAAACATGAATAGTAGCAGAAGCAAATATCAAATGTTAAGTTAAGAGCAAGTCAGGCAGATTAAGATATTGTTAACATTTCTGGTATAACTGTAATAAGATAATAATAATAAATTATCAGATCTATAATAATATAGTTAGACGTGTTTAATAACTAAGTAATGGAATATATTAATATTAGTAGTTTAATATCTCAGTTATACCAAAACTATATAGCACACGATCACCTTAATCTTCAATATTGAAGCTGTGGTCTTATAGGAAGAAGAGAGACCACTAATCAAATAGATTATAAATGTATTTCTTTCATGTTGAATTGTGTCACAAAGTTCATCTTACTGTCCTCTCCGACCCAACCACCAACCACAATGTTATAATAAAGTGGGTTATTCCAAAGCTTACTGCAGTGCTAGATTTTAGAAGCTACCTAGAACCATGGAGTTTCCAAAATCAGACCAAATAACACTATACAACTATTTATGGCTTGGACATAAAGTGGCAGGGGCCAATTATAAACAAATCAATCATAATTTACCTTAAAAATAAAAATAAAACAGTCATTCACGATAAATCAGACTAGAAATAACCATCCTACCCATGCAATCAACAAAAATGGATTTGCCCAACAGATCTTCACTTCCGTTCAGACCCGATAGACCCAGCTTTCAGTACCGGTAGCCATTATGTCTCGATTCAGAAAAAGTGAAAAAGCACTGATCTTCTTGAATGGAATTAGTTTAAATAAACATAATATTGATTAACCATTACTATAAATATTGAGTTTAAATATCATGTCATCGACATCAGCAGTCCATATTTCCCTTCACAGGACAAAAAAAAATAGGCGACTTCATAAACTTGGTCAACAGAGTTGAAGATCTAGAAAATTGAGATTGAGATCGCTACAACTTCTGACAAACTCATGCAAGTTTTTTAAAAATAAAAGATAAATATAATTTTAACTTTTCCTAATATGCACAAATCTAAAATCTTAAGTTAAGACACTTACCAACAAGTTCACGTAAGATGTTGGCCATTTCGGACATCGGAGTTGCCATAATAAAATCAAAATATGAGAGCCCTCAAGCGTAGCCAGTCACTACCAATGGCGGAGGAGAAAGAGAAAGTGGACGCTATGCACATCGTAAAAGTTAGACTTTTTAGATAAGACCTCATAGTTTCGAATGATTTTGTCGTTGAATTTAAGTAGAAAAAAGGTTGAATTTTAATATGGTGACCATGAAGTTTCCTTTTAATCCCAGGAAAACCCTTTTTTTGGCGATTTAAATTTAAAAAATCATTTTTCGCCAACTTATAGTAAAGATAGAAAGATATTATTTATACCATCGGAAAGAGTGACATTTTTTCTACCGGATGGTGCTACATTTGTCAAATAGCTTTAGGAGGAAGGGACCTGTTGGGAATATGAAAAAGTGAGGTTCCTCGAATCATGAATTTTCTTGCGTGTTTTGCCGTAAAAACACATTTTTTCAAAACGTTACAAAACATAACAAATATTAACACATACAAAAGAAAATATGACAAAATGAAAGAAGAAAGAAAACTTGTTTAAATGAGATCAGTCTCATTATTGTAGGTTTAATACTTTTTATTTTCTGAATCAGTGAAGTTCCCCGAATTTGACGATTTCAGTGCTCGCTCACCCATTAAGAGGCGGGTTTGGAGTACCTATTGAAACTTTGTTTTTAAAAATTGGCCTTTGTCTCTAAATAGTTTTGAGTTCGTTTACTTAGTCTTAACTCTCTAATTTTGATAAATTTCTTTTTTATGAGCCTCCAAAAATGGCATTTTGAACCATTTTCTTCAGAATTGGCAGGGTTCTTTTTTCCCAAGGTTGTCGCATCACATCTTTGTCATTATTCATCAAGTACGTTTTCCTTTATGTTTTGTAAAATTACAGGGCCAAATCTTTGATTATATGTTTATATCCTGTTTCCAATCATTACTTTTTTAATTATTTAAACTTCAAAATGACCTAAAATGCCTTTTATCATTTGTCAAACATTTTTCAAGTCCAAAAACATTTTTTAAATTCATATTTTCGTTACTTGTTGACCGATTTAAATGAAATAAAGTTTGTTGTTCTTGTTTTTGTAAGCTCTGTCTGAATGTAGTTTTGTATTTATTGTATCTGCCATTTGAAAAAAACAGTTTGTGGTACCTAATTAGAATCTAGTCATGCGCAGTCGTATCTTTCGATTTAGTCATCTGAGGAATTCACGGACGTTGGTAAGACGCTTTGAAGTTATTTTCACATTTTTTATCGACGGCATTATAATTTTCAACTTAATTTTTTTTTACATCAGTCGGAAACGTCAATCAGGAAAAATGGAAAAGTCTATTTCGGGAATTCGGGAATTTCCCGAAAATTTCGGGAATGTTGGCAAGCCTGATGAAAACTCCTCCCTACCCTCCTGTGTGTTGTATCTCTTTATAAGAAATATATCGAGTGTGTGTTAGATTTAGAAGAATAGACTTTCTCGGTTTGGCGTGGCGTGGGTTGATCAGCATAATTGGTCAGAATAGAGGCATTCCCAAAACCCGTCTTGGAGTGCACTGCAGTGCAGTTATACGGGACCCGCCACTAACGCTTTGTCTTGCTGGAAGGCCGGGAGTGAAGCAAATGTGTTGGACCCGTCGTTAGCATAGGTGCGCTTAGATTGACCAGCGGCATGCGAAGATACGGGACCTGCCTGAAAAGGGTTAAGCATAATTTAATGTTATGTCTTCTTTTACAATATCTTTATTTTTAAGCTCATTCCCATCCTTAGTTTTTTTGCAAAACAAATTTTTAGGAATATTTACCGTGATACGTAAGCATTTTTTTCGTCATATATTATATGCATATTAACACATTATGCCTTCCAATTCCAACTTAATTGACTTTTTTTCTAGAAAATTTATATAATAATGTAATTTCTTTATTCCAATGTACATAATGTATAATTTATAGATTGTTACGAACGAAGATGATATGCCTTTATGAAGAGAATAAAGTTGTTGAATTTAATTTAATTTTTGATTAGTCTTCCTCCTGCCCAGTATGTCCATCCACAATATATTCCATATTCCTTCTCTTTACATGTCCATACCATCTCACCCTACTTTCCCTAACTTTGCCTCCTAGTCTACCCACTTTAAAAGTAAGAAAACAGACACCTTGCCTCTCGACTACCAAGTCTCCCTATCAGCATTATCCTTTCTGAGGGCTTTTTTGTTGTACAGTGGAACTCGGTTATAACGAGAGCCCCGTTCCAAGCAAAAAGTGTCGTTAATCCCAGGCCGTCTAATTTTCTTCCGCTCCGTTGTAAACTCTCCGCTTGAGTAAGCAGAAAGGATCTTGTCTTTGTCCTTTGCTTTAGAATTGTGTAGAAAGTACTAGAGGGAATGTCAAATCGACGACATATCTCTGCATTGGTACTAATGGTACATGTAGTTTCTTTCTTCTCCACTTCTTCTAGTATGGAAACTTTCGTTTCAATGGTTAGCCTCTTTCTTTTTGAGAATTCATGGTGTAAAAATTTTTTAAAAGTAAAGTAAAAAAAATAAAACGATGACTGCGCAAGAACAAAGGTGTAGACCGATCACAATGCTTTGGCTAGTGGCTGTGGTGTAGTGTAGGCCAATGAAGTAGGCTACACTACACATGTGTACAGTTTGCTATGCTGCTGCGCTGCGTGCGAGTCGATCGATAATCACAACGCTTTGGCTGGTGCTGGCTGGTAGCGGGCCTACACACGTGTATAGCCTACGTACATTGTACTGTATGGTACAGTACTCGTTCTTTGTTACCTTCTCCCACTTTATGGCTTGATCGTTAATGCGTGTTGTGATATGTGTATGGATGAATGTGTGTGTTGTTAGTTGAAAATTATGATTTTTAATTTCAAATAACCATTTTCGACTTCTCCTTATTCCAGGTCTCTGGATCGCTTGGTGTCGTTAAAACAACTCTTTTCCAATAGAGAAATAATAAGGGAAAAAACGGGGATTTGAAAAAGTCTCGTTATTCACGAGCTCTCGTTATTTCCGATGTCGTTAAACATGAAGCACCACTGTATTTTTTATTATTAATAAACAAACATACATAGTACAGTATTGGGTATTTTTTAAAACCCACAAACAACACATTTAGAAACAATAGAAAGAGTGAATCTTTGTTTTCAGATAATGAATTTTATCTTTCAATTATTTATTTTCCTCCTTCCAAAAAATGCATAAACCAAAATAATATAAAACAAAAAAACAAAAAAGAACACAATGAAAACTGGCGTCGGTCTTTCTTGTCCTGTATTGTTGCTTTTGGAACCAAGAAAGCGTGACTTGGTTTATCATCAGTTTTGGGAGTCAAAAGCATCAAGCCCAGGTTTTTCAAACAGTTGGATGATACTGGGCTGAAAAAAAGAGTCGGAGGAGAAATAACTAAACTTAAAACATTTGACAAGAGTATCACTACTATCAACAACACAAAAGATTGTACATTATGTTGTCCTAACTACTACACATTTGAATTGACAATTTATAGCATCAGATTCAGCTGTAAATTATCCCATCTCACTAAAAATGGACAATTTCTAGCATCAGATTCAGTTGTAAATTATTCCATCTCACTAAAAATTGACAATTTATAGCATCAGATTCAGTTGTAAATTATCCCATCTCACTAAAAATAGCATCAGATTCATTTAAATTATCCCAGGACAATTTATAGCATCAGATTCAGTTGTAAATTATCCCACCTCACTAAAAATGGACAATTTATAGCATCAGATTCAGTTGTAAATTATCCCATCTCACTTAAAATTGTGACCAAAATTGTGTATGCAACTCCAGAGATTCTCTTTCCATGTGAGAACTTTAACCCAGGAACTGTCAAAAGTACAATGTGGTCGAAACTCAGAGTTGCCTACCCCAAATTTAAGCCTTCAGGAACAAACACTGATTTTCAGGAACAATAGTAAAATTGGGCAATTAAAACAATTTTTAAAAAACCACCAATATTCAACATAACGTTTCCTTCTTTATCTAGATCTATAATAAATTGAGGATCACATGCCATTCACCATATTTTCAGATTTTTTTTATTTGACCCCTTTGAGTCATGATATCTGAGCTTAAATAACAAATTTAACAAATTCAGTGATTTTCAAAGTTACGGTCAATTGTGGTCAATGTCAAGGTCATATTAACTTTTTTTTTTTTTTAAAGATTCCTTCCTTTTTTTATTCAGATTTTCAAGTGTCCATTTTTCCTATGCTATTTCAAACTATACGACCACAATATAAATTAATTTTCTTGATCCTGCTAAAGCATGCATTTTGGCCCTGGCATCCCATTCTGGGAACTTACTCTTGATGGTTCCCAGGTTAAAAACGAATGGTTTCACAACTCTATTTGTTTCCTTGAAATTGACCTCGTCTACCATTGTGATGATCACAAGGTGAATTAAGACGGAGTGGCAAGATGAAAGATAAGTGAAAGAAGGAAAGAAAAGAAATAGGACTTACCAGAAGCGCCCGCCAACCGATTTCACAATATCTCCCGATTTTAACCCAATTCTGCCTAACGGGCCTGCTAGCGCCCGCCGAGTGTTGCTGATGCCAGAAAATAGACGGCTAATCTCACGCCCTATCGTAACCTTTAAACTAGTCATGAGATTTCACAGTATTTTGAAAAGGAAATAGATCTAGAACTCTTCTACGTGGTTTGGTCAATATTCTACGATTTTTTCTAAGTTCAGAGGTCATAAACTGGCAAAATGGCATTACAACACATGGAAAGGTGGCTCTGCAAATTAAGAGAGGAGATGAACAACAGTGATTTAGGGCCCAATAGAACCCTAAATCGTGATGAAAATGATGAAAGCTCTGGTATTGAAGTTTTAAGTGATTTGACTTTAAGTGATGATGAGGAGGATGATGAAGCAGAAAATAGTGATAGATCTATATCTAACTCTATCGACACTGAGGCGAGCAATGCGTTAGCAAGCGAACTCGAAATTGCCGTGCCTGTGACCGAGTGGACGACAGACCTATCCGATACTCAACTTGAGCCATTTACAATGTTCAATTTTGTAAATATCAGTGTTTCTGTACAATAAAATCATTCCTGTAAATGAATAAATTTTAACAAAAAAAACCCCCACCAAAAGCATGAAAAAAAATTATTTTAATAACAATGGGTGCAAACATGGACGGAGTTATCTCCATTTGCTTAGGTATCCAGCCAAGCAGGCTAGCCAGTGGGTTAGGCAGGATTGAGCTAAAGACATTTTTTACAAGAACGTCAAGTTGTACAAAGATTATCAGCGGTCGGTTTTTTGTTGTTTGATTTGATTTACCCACATCCACAACTAAGGTGATCTCGGGGTTTTGGTAGGATTTTTAACTTTGCCCAGACTGCCCTGTAAACAGCCAAGGGATCTTTAACATGCGCAGGGTTGTGATCTGCACATGGGACCTGCTTTTTAGTGTCCGTCTCCGATGGGACTAGGTGTCAATCTTTGGGGGTAGACTGCTATAAAAAAAACTTGAGAAAATCTTTTCATCTGTAGATGGGCTCAAACCCACTACCTTTTGGTTGAGAGGCCGATGCCTTGCCTCTGGACTATCGAGTCCCCCTATCAGCGATGATCTCATGGTGAATTTAGAGGATACAGCAAGATGAAAGACAAGTGAAAAGTAGGACCCATCAGCAGCAACCAATAACACACATCACAGGCTTTGCTTCATGGAGTCCTATTTCTTTTCTTTCCTTATCCACCATTGTGATGATCTCAGGGTGAATTAAGAGGAAACAGCAAGACGAAAGAAGTAAAAAGTGTATCAGGGGGAAAAATAGGACCCATCAGTAGCATCTGCCAAAACACATCACAGGCAACCAGTTTGATAGTTAATGGACAATGCTCAAAGTAATATTATTACTGCCACTTGAAGAACAATCATACCCATAAAATGAGCTGATCATCAATTTTACGGATCTCGTAGTGAAATGACTACATGACAACAACTGCCTTACCCCACAACTCTGGGTCATGCAGCCTCTTTGTCGTCAATTTTTTAGCTCATATTAATAACTCAAGACAAGCAAGTTTAAGTTAAATTACCAATGTTATATATATACATCATGTATATGTATGCCTTTCTGTTCAAGTCCTCCAATGCTGGGACTGCTCTCTTCAGTCAACTGCTGACACTTCTGACAAAGACATTCTAAATGTTGGCAGCATCCTGTGGTACAAACAAGACCTCCACATCTTTCCTGATCACTATCATAGTTCAGTAGAATTTTCTGGACCAAAAACAAAAAGGAATAAAATAACATTGTTGAGATGGTAAAAAAATGTACTAGTAATAGACTAGACTATATCAATTCCCACAAATTTTTGTCTTCTATTCTATATAAATTATTTAGGTAAGATAGTGAGAGAGAGAGAGAGAGAGAGAGAGAGAGAGAGAGAGAGAGAGAGAGAGAGAGAGAGAGAGAGAGAGAGAGAGAGAGAGAGAGAGAGAGAGAGAGAGAAAGAGAGAGAGAGAGAGAGGGGGGGGGAGGAGGAAGGGAGGGAGGGAGGGAGGGAAGAGAGAGAGAAAGAGAGAGAGAGAGAGAGAAACAGACAGACAGACAGACAAAGACAGAGGGGATAGACACTAAGACAGAGGGAGAGAAAGAGAAGAGACATACACATTTAGTGTTCATATTACTTTTCCTTCAGGATCAGGCCCCATGGAACTAGAAGATACCTGGTTTCCAAAAACGCAGAGAACCAAGAGACTGAGCCGGGAGTAAGACAAAAGAGAGAGAAAAAAGAAACCAACTGCACACATACCTTGATCAGGTTGGACGGCCAGTCAATCAGCATTGGGATTAAGAGTCCGGATTTAGCGGTATGCATGGCAAATCCATCCCTGGGTTATGTATCCAGATCTTAAACGATGCTGGATTGGCAGTGATGCTCACGTCTAACGTCTGTCAACATGAAAAGCTCTACGACCTTTTCTGACTAGTAGATCTTGTGTCCCTCAGCCTCCTGGTGGCACAACAGTAACAACAACTACACAACTGGACCTGGAAACGATGCCATCTGGAGAAATGGGATAGAAAATAAATAAAGAGATTAAAAACCAAAACAAGGCCACAAAAAGAAACCAAACAAAAAGTATACTAAAAGAAGCTATACTATAATAATAAACATCCCAATCGATGCTTAACACGGTGTCTCTGTATTCACGTTGACAGTGGTACCGGTAGTAGTAGTACTAGTACTAGTAGTGATGCCCATCTACTATAACGATCTATGATGACTAAAACACCTTTATCCTTTTTTTCTCTCCTCTCTCTTCTTATCTCTGCAAAAGTTCCATGAATTAAATGTAGGCCTATACCATTTGGTCCAATGTAAATCCTACTGTGGACTCTTAACACATGCTTCATCCCGCCTTGATGGCACACATTTATTGACAATGAATTGAAGGGGTTGTGAAAAAACGAGACAAAGAAAGAGATAATCCTAGGGAATAAAAAGAAATCATGCTTCCAGAAAAGTATGAAAACACATCACATTTTTTGTCTTTTTGAAACTTGGAATTTCCAAAGTCATCTGTGCCCAAGTTCATTGCTTTTGCCATTTTTCTCTAAATGATGCAATTGTATTGAAATGACCCCTTAAACCACTACACATGATGTATATTGTATAATGTATTGCTATTCCAATTTCAAATTCAAAAATACTTGTATATTATACACTCAAACTCAAACAGTCGTGCAGCTGTATAGACTGAAAAAATTGGTTTGAAGATGAAACACTACTTGAGGGTGGGTAGCTGGCACAACTGGCAGTGGCTACTGGTACTAGTACTGGTAGGTCCTACTTCCTTTCGTTCACTTTTAACATGTCTCTCTTTTATCTTCTTCTTTCCTCTTTATTCACCCTGAGATCACTGCTGATAATAGATTGGGTAGATTCCAATGACTTCTTCAGGTAGTTGATGGCCGGCTGGGCTCCTTGGCGCAGGAATAACCGTGAACATTAAATCCGCCTTTTTTGACCCAGAGAACCTTTGCTATTCATTCATTTCATTTTCAAGTTCTCCATAGAGTGCCTGGAAACTGGAAATACAATATCGATGGTAAAGAGCAAGCTTAGGCTTTTCAGTTTACTTACATATCACATAAAACAGTCTTTGCCAGATGATTTCTCCTGTCCTGTCTTTTTTCTTTCCGACTCAGTGAAAGTCAAAGTTACCTCATAGTCATAGACAGTAAGATGAATCAGCTCCTTCAGTTCACAACAATTCATGTTAGATAACCCTTTTCTTTCTTTCTAAAACAGGAGATGGCCGATCTTTGGAATATCAAAATGATCACTTTTTGACGCAAGACCGTACTTCAGTTTGTAATAGTATAGCATCCTCCATGGGAGCATGGGAGACAACCCTTTTCTTTCTTTCTAAAACAAAACATGGCCTTTCTTTGAAATATACAAATGATCACTTTGACCAAGGACCATACTTCAGTTTGTAGCACAGCATACTCTATGGCAAATAACCCTTTTTCTTCCCCCATTTCTAAAAAAAAGACAAAAAAAACCCAGTCATCAAACAGTAGGCAATATATATTACTGCTATCACCATACAAGAATGTTAAATCAATTCATGTCGGATGATGAATTTCCAGATCACATATCAATGCCATGTACTCTTAGTCTTATTTTGTAGTGTTATTGTTATCTTGTACTTCTAGTTTTTATATCTAGTTCTACTCTAGACCTGCTACTACTGTTAGTTTAAGTTTCTTTCTACTGCTGTAACACAATTAAGTACATGTATACTATAAGCTTTCTTTTAGTAATGTAAGTTTCCTTCTACTAATGTAGTGTACTACTGTCACTAAAAGTTGAAAGTCTCCTACTTCTACTACTTAACCTATTACTGTCACTAAAAGTTGAAAGTCTCCTACTTCTACTACTTAACCTATTACTGTCACTGAAAGTTGAAAGTCTCCTACTTCTACTATTACTGTCACTGAAAGTTGAAAATATCCTACTTCTACTACTGTCACTGAAAGTTGAAAATATCCTACTTCTACTACTGTCACTGAAAATTGAAAGTCTCCTACTTCTACTACTGTCACTAAAAGTTGAAAATATCCTACTTCTACTACTGTCACTGTCACTGAAAGTTGAAAGTCTCCTACTTCTACTACTGTCACTAAAAGTTGAAAATATCCTACTTCTACTACTGTCACTGAAAGTTGAAAGTCTCCTACTTCTACTACTGTCACTAAAAGTTGAAAGTCTCCTACTTCTACTACTGTCAGTGTCACTGAAAGTTGAAAGTCTCCTACTTCTACTACTGTCACTAAAAGTTGAAAGTCTCCTACATTCTACTACTGTCACTGAAAGTTGAAAGTCTCCTACTTCTACTACTGTCACTGAAAGTTGAAAGTCTCCTACTTCTACTACTGTCACTAAAAGTTGAAAGTCTCCTACTTCTACTACTGTCACTGAAAGTTGAAAGTCTCCTACTTCTACTACTGTCACTGAAAGTTGAAAGTCTCCTACTTCTACTACTGTCACTAAAAATTGAAAGTCTCCTACTTCTACTACTGTCACTGAACGTTAAAATCTCCTCCTACTTCTCTTCTACTATTGTAAGCTTCCTTCTCTACTGTAACTACATGTTCGCTTTGAACCCTGCAAGCTTTTTTGCTTCTGTGGTTTCATTGCAATTTATCCCACCCACCATATGCTATGATCTGAGGATTTCCTAACTAGAGAACAGCAAGCAAGATAAAAGACGTGAATATTGTGAATGAATGAGTAGGCCTACAGGTGGCAGAAATGAAATGTCTAAAATTTGACTGTTTGTTTCATGCGACATTCCCCACATGCAGTGATCTCAGGGTGAATTGAGAGAAGGAACATTAACATGAAAAGACATTGAAAGACTGAAAGGAAACAGGTATGACCTATACCAGTCACATCAGCCACGATGTGAGTATTGTGAGGAGTGTCAAGAACAGACATAACCAGGATGAAATATAATAACAGTGAGTTGAGATTTTTTTTTCTTTCTTTGAAATTTACCCTGTCCACCATTGCGGCGATCTTCGGGTGAATTAAGAGGAAATGGCAAAATGAAGGATAAATGAAAAAAAAGGAAATGAAAGAAGTAGGACCTATCAGCAGCTCCCGCCAACCGCCCGCAACAGTATGAGTACTATGAGAACAAACTTTAACTGAAAAGCATGGCATTGACGATGACCAAAAAGTAGGAGAGGTGCTTTTCTAAGTCTATTGAGCGTTGACAATGGCATTCATTCATTGGAAGGAGCTTTTCTTTTTTTGATAACCCAATGTACAAAAACAATTTATGGACTGCTCTGCTAATCAAAGGAAATCAAGCCGCCAATTTTCCATAGACCGTCTTCAGCCACCTGAGGTTGGGAGTGAGTGTGATAATCACCACTTCAAGGGTTCTCTCAAAACTCAAGCTTAGTTAAACAACCCAAGCCCAGTTAATGACAAAAGACGTAAGCATGAAAACCAAGATAGGGATACCAACCACAACGATGAGGTTTGGTTATAAATGTGTCAATAGAGTGAATCACAACATAAAGGACAGTGATGAGTGATACTGATAGTGATAGGTCACTGATAGTAGTGTGATAGTGATGCCATGCCGGTAGTACTAGTAGCCAAATCAATGAACAACGAAACTCACGAAAAAGATCCTGAGAAGATACAAACCAAGTAAAAAATGAGAGCACTAAATAGAATATGATGTTGAAAATCAGAGCACTTAACTCAAAACTGAGAATAGAAAAAGAAAATCAGAGCACTTGACTCAAAACTGCGCATAGAAAAAGAAAATCAGAGCACTTAACTCAAAACTGCGCATAGAAAAAGAAAATCAGAGCACTTGACTCAAAACTGCGCATAGAAAAGGAAAATCAGAGCACTTGACTCAAAACTGCGCATAGAAAAAGAAAATCAGAGCACTTAACTCAAAACTGCGCATAGAAAAAGAAAATAAGAGCACCGAATAAAAGACCATGTTGAATTTGAATATAGCAAAGGTATAAATTATAAAGCAAACATGTCTTATCTGCAAGAACGATGTCTTTTCCTGAATAGCGGTTGTAACAATTTCACAGTTTAATTTAAACCCATGCCAATTTCCAATTTCCAAATATGACATTCGAGAAAACATTATTAGCCTATATGTTCTTTGCTGTCTTGCCAGAACTTATGACCTTTTCGAAGTTAAAAAAAAAATAGACGCCAATAGTGCATACATACAACCTCAAAGTCAACCCCTCAATTTTGCAAATATAATATGACAAGCTTGCTTTGAACCTTCCATAAGAGCACTAAACTCAAGACAACAAAGAAAATATGGGCACTACATAAAAGACCACATTGAAATTGAATATAGGAGCACAAGACCACATAGAAATTGGGAGCACTAAATACAAGAAAAGTAAAACTAACAGACCACATTGAAAATCATTATTATCATTCATGGAAATGACATTGAATCATATTGAATGATTGAATGGTATTAAAGCCCCATAGGAACAAAGATAAGACAGCTACCATAAATCTTCGCCACTATGGGGATGCAACTGCGATCTCTGCGTCAGCACCCATCTCCTCACCATGAAAAGAAAAGTGCAACCAACTGAGCTGCTACTGCTAACTACGTAGTAGCATTCTTTCTTTCATGATGGGGTGACGGGTGCCTACGCAGAGGTCGCGGGTTCAATCCCCACGGTAGCCAGGATGCTTTCTCATTGTCTGTTCCTTGTTTTTGTCTTGTCTTTGTTCCTATGGGGCTTTAATATTATTCAATGTCATTTCCTTTACTTTTGACTTGCCCCTTGCGTCACTGTTGGTCTTTATCATCATGGCGCATCCTGACAGGACGTCGTTTCATGAATCTTCACACGAAAGTGCATTGAAAAAAGGAGTAGGGGGCCTACTCAACCCAAAACCACAAGAAAAATGGAAGCACTAGAACTAGAAATCTAAATAGAAAATCAAGAAAGTGGAGGTACAAAAGAAATATGACATAGCACAGCATAATTGGAGCACTAAATAAAGGCCACACACAAAATTGGAGCACTAAGCCAAAGACCACATTCACATATGGACAACGGGAGCATTAATCAAATCTACGACGACAAAGCAATCAATAAAGCATAGAATCGTAGAGGATAAGAAGACATTGTAGAAAATGGGAGCACTAAATTAAATAGAAGACCTAGCAGAAAATGGAGCACTGAATATAAGCCCACGCAGAAAATGAGTGCTTATTTGTTTGTTTCTTTGAAATTTACCCCGTATACCATTGCGGTGATCTCAGAGAGAATTAAGAAGAAACAGCAAGATGAAAATGAAAGATAAATTTTTAAGAACAAAGGAAAGAAGTAGGACCTACCAGTACCAGTGGCACCTGCCAACCACCCACAAAATGGGAGCACTGAGTAGAAAACCACCAATAAACCAGAGAGACTTCAATAGAATATTATTAGTAAGATGACATCAAAGAAAAATAAACAGGAAATCAGGTGGAAATTGGGAGAACTAAACAGAAAACAAGAGACTTGAAAAATGGAAGCAAAACAGGGTAAGTTGGGAGCAAACTCATTGTGTCATAGGAAAATTAAACCAAAAGTAAGAAAAATTGGGAACAATAATGAAAAAAGGGGAGAAAAAAGTTTTTGATAAATTTAGATCGACTCTCTGCTATTCTTCTATTCATTCAATCTTTCTTACGAACCGTTATGGCATTCTTTTTTAAAAACCCAACTTACATCTGATGAAATTAAAGATGAGCAATTCAATTCAGGTGAAAATGTTCTTATGCAGATATTTATGTTCGTTGTCTTCTCATAGTTAATTGAACTTTATATGCTGTGAGCACTGAATTGTTAATTAGATGGATTACTATTGAGATCTACATGCTACCGAGTCATTTATTGATTTAAACATTTATGATTTAGCACGTGGGATGGTAGATTTAAAGATAGATTATATATGTATTATGTATTGATAAAGTATATCAATTATCATGAATCACATAACTTTGACTGCCCGCTGTCTTTTCGTAGACAGCATTGAATTTATTATATACACCTACCGGCACTTTGGAATACTTATTTATTATTATCACTTTCACATCCTAAGCTTTTTTACTTTCCTAACACTATCACAGTTACCCATAACATCATATATCATTGTTTGAGTTTGACTTACTTCTATAATTTTCACATTTCTATCACTAATTACTACCTTGATTATACGTTCTTTCATCCTTTCTCTACTATTTTCTTCTCTTTGTCGTTTTTCTGCAACTACAGCACATCTCTTTCTCTCTCCTTTCTCTGTTACTAGTTACTAAAAATAAAGATAGAGTTATACTCTTTCTCCCTGCACAAGTGCAGATTCAACGACTGTACATCATTTATTCTAAAAGCAGGCCATATTTCATTCAAAATCCTTTTCAACTCCCTGAAGAGCATAACGGTTAAGCAGCCTGTAGTAAGGCGTTTTGTACAAACACTCTGACATTTGACAATATCTTTGTCTACCTATAGCTGGGTACTCATTCACACCTGATTCAAGTAAGGAAAGCAGAGTGAAATACCTTTCCTAAGACACTAAGAGTACAACGTTGTAAAAAACCTAGTCTAAGCCAACCATGGGTTTGGAACCAGTAGTATCCTCATGATCATAAACTCACAACACTATGGTTTTGCTATGCCTCTGTGTAAGTATTGTTACTGGATCCCTATAACTATAACCTATTACGTACTATATTAGTATTATCCTTGTATCTTTCACGTCATACCCTCCTTTTTCCCTTTTACTCATTCTAATAAGTATCAGTGACAATGCCCTCCTTTCATTGATTCATTCTCCTCTCAAACTCTTTTGTCCTCTCCTTTTCTGTTGTAAGCTCAGGGTATACAGGTATCACTTGTTTGTTGTCTAACATATGATTATAGGTGTATATAACCGAAAAAACATCACATCTGTTCTGGCTTCTTTGACGGGAATTGTCATTTACTGCCGTCTTTCACTTTAGAGTTGGCATGTAAATCGTTTGATAGTATAGACAGAATTATTAGTTACAGTAACCTCATCATAAATTTGTATGCATGCCATTCTTCATAATTCAAAATACGGGGTATATGTGTTAGTCACCATCAATCGCTTTTACTGGAGTCTCTGCCAAGTGACAAAATTTGAATTTTTGTTCAAGAGCTTTTCTGTAGATTCAGTCGTCCAGAAATATTGATGATTGATTGTTACAATGTTATCATGACTCACCTAACTTTCAATAATAATAAGTACTAATGCAATAAGCGGTGCTCAGGCTTTTCTATTTCATCCTTGCTGACTGAGAACAAAGTGATCACCGTTCAAAATAGGATCTTCTGTAAATAGCTAATACAGTAGTCGCTGAATAAACGCGTCCTTTGGGCGCAGGAAAAAAGGGCTTTTATGCATACCATGAGTTTATGGGAACATTTTTATCAAGTTTAGTATAAAAAAAATTGGTCAGCAGATGTATGTACCGGTAGGTGTGTGTTTATGCAGACTGTACTGTTATGAAGTGTGCTTTTATCCAGCGACTACTGTAGCATGGGGTTTGTAGAGATGATGTTGATGATTACGCAGCAAAAACAATGTTAAGAACTAAGACTAAGAGCAAAATTTAGAAACAAAAATTCAGAAACTTTTCAGTTTTACGACCTAACGTAAATTGCTTATACAACAGCCTCTCTCATATGCTTTCTTCGGTCATCCATCGCTCCGGGTAGCTCTGCCCAACTCAACAAGATATGTATTTTATCAATGTAGCTGTAGGCTTCACATTACACATGTATCTTGAGTTGTAAACTTTTGTGTAGATTTTTCATTCCATTACAAGGCACCCACCACACAAACCAGCCATTAGGCCATGAGCAGCCAAACATGGTGCCGTCAGAATCAAAAGCTGATGATTGATTGAGTGAAATATATTCCATCCACCATAAGCGGTGATTCCAGACTGAGAATCAAGAGCAAAAGGTGCACAGTGTAATGATGCAAGTAAATAGTAGAATGTTGGTTAAAATGCGGGGAAAATCTGACGGCTCTATTTCTGTCCCAGCGTTTCATATTCCTGTTAAGTTAAGAGTATTGTATTTTGTATAATTGTATGATACTTCCTACTACTAGGCATCAGCGTTTCATATTCCATTTGTTCAAGTGTGATGCATAATTGTATGAAACCGTACTAGACATCAGAGTTTCATATTCCATTTGTTCAAGTGTGATGCATAATTGTATGAAACTGTACTAGACATCAGAGTTTCATATTCCATTTGTTCAAGTGTGATGCATAATTGTATGAAACTGTACTAGACATCAGAGTTTCATATTCCATTTGTTCAAGTGTGATGCATAATTGTATGAAACTGTACTAGACATCAGCGTTTCATATTCCATTTGTTCGAGTGTGATGCATAATTGTATGAAACTTTGTACTTGGCATCAGAGTTTCATATTCCATTTGTTCAAGTGTGATGCATAATTGTATGAAACTTTTACTAGGCATCAGAGCTTCATATTCCATTTGTTCAAGTGTGATGCATAATTGTATGAAACTTTGTACTTGGCATCAGAGTTTCATATTCCATTTGTTCAAGTGTGATGCATAATTGTATGAAACTTTGTACTAGACATCAGAGTTTCATATTCCATTTGTTCAAGTGTGATGCATAATTGTATGAAACTTTGTACTTGGCATCAGAGTTTCATATTCCATTTGTTCAAGTTCAAGTAATGCATTGAAAACTTCTACTATGCAGCAGAAATAGTTACATTCCTTTCCTTATTATACATATTCTCCACTTTCTCAGGCTTTATATTTGTGTTGAAGATCAAAGATTCTATCCACTTAAAGTCTTGATGCCAATGGTTTTAAGCATAAGATAATAAGACTAAGACTATCCTTATTAATGAGGACAAAAAAGATTTATGTTCTTCCATGTTGAGGGTTTTATTTCTAATAAATTTCTTGGAATGGTTTGGCAAGTAGGTGGGGTGAATTAGTTGAGTAAGTAAGAACAATCAGACCAAGTTCAAACTTACTTGTGTGTAAAGTTGATCGTCATTTTCTATTCTAAGTCAAAAATTGTCTGTTCCGAATCGAAATACAATTTCCGTTTCTGAGGCAAAACACATTTGTCTTATCCGAGTCGGGTACATTTTCCTTTTCTGACTGAGTCTGATTCAAATCCATTCATCAATTCATGACTGTCAATAGATCACTGGAACAAGTTTCAATTGTCCGTCTCCTCTATTCCATTTTATTTCCTTGCCATCTCATAAAGCATTTATAAAACAAGCAGTTTCTGGTGTTTCTAGTGGAGTTGCTTTACTTTCATTTTCATTTGTAGTTGTAGTAGATAAAACATATGACTACATTCACTTATTTCCCCCTGAACGTCTCTAGTTTTCAATTGACTTTCTAATAAAAATCACATTCAGGAATGAATCAAATTTCATCATGTTGTAATTGTATTAACACTATAGTAATAGAGCATATTGTCGAAGGGGTTTACTATGAATGGAATATTATCACTATCAATCATTATCCTTTCACCGGAGTACTCATCATACAGTACAGTATACAGAGAACACTGTCAATGTCACACCTGCACATCTGTGGAGAGTATGTTGATGTCATTCATACATTAACTGTAGTGCGTGGACGATCCTGTGACTGTGAGCAAATTTGTGAACGTAGGATAAAGCAGTTTATATTTATAATAGAATCTAACATTTAACACTATCAAATTTGACTCAACTTATACATTAAACAAACATTTAAAATTTCGATTTTTCTCTTGCCTTGAAAACTTCTTATAGGTCTATGCATTCTCGGGTTTTGCAAAATCTATTACACCGTAAGAAGACAGTTGCCATCATCCTACCAATCATACAATAAAATTTCTGGTTTGCAAGTTTGTGTTGTTTCCACTGGGTTTTTTTTTCATCTTCTCCTGTTTGAAAAAGTTTGCAGGAAGAAGAGAGGTACCGAATGTTCCGTGGCTGACAATAAATATTCGTGTTGTGATAACATCGTAGACGTCTTGTTATCCATTTTTGCAGCAATGTCAGTGTTATGGGCCAGGCTTTTTTCCTACTGCACTGGGCAGTGCTATATCCACTCACCACAATCTCAATGCTTTCTTTTTTTGTTATCCCAATATTGGTCCATTTTGATAAAACCACCAGTTTTTTTTTTTCTTTCTTTGTATCTGCTGGTCTAGTCATTCATCCCTTCCATGGTGCCTACCACAAAGTATGGACGGAGTTACTGTAGACCATCAACACCACAATATTAGGGCTTGGGTTCAACCCTTGATTGAATCCAGTTGACCATCAACAACACAGCCAGAACCAACCACCTTCTTGTTTGAATTCAACCCTTGAATCGAGTTTACTATAATCACAGCCAAACCAAAAAACAAAACACACACAAAAAGGGAGGGGGGGGGGGGGTGTGTGTGTGTGTATGCAAGGGAAGGCAGGTGTGAAGTACATTACTGGGGGATGTGCAAGGAAGGGAAGGTGTGAAGTACATTACCGGGGTGTGTGCAAGGGAAGGGCAGGTATAAAGTACATTACTGGAGAGTGTGCAAGGAAGGGCAGGTATAAAGTACAGTACCGGGTGTATGCAAGGGAAGGGCAGGTGTGGAGTACAGTACTGAGGTGTATGCAAGGGAAGGGCAAGTGTGGAGTACAGTACCGAGGTGTATGCAAGGGAAGGGCAGGTGTGGAGTGGAGGTGTATGCAAGGGAAGGGCAGGTGTGAGGTACTGGATGCAAGGGAAGGGCAGGTGTGGAGAGTACAGTGTATGCACAGGTGGAATGTATGCAAGGGAAGGGCAGGTGTGGAGTACAGTACTGGAATGTATGCAAGGGAAGGGCAGGTGTGGAGTACAGTACCGAGGTGTATGCAAGGGAAGGGCAGGTGTGGAGTACAGTACTGGAATGTATGTGTAAGTACAGTACCGAGGTGTATGCAAGGGAAGGGCAGGTGTGGAGTACAGTACTGGGGTGTGTGTAAGGGAAGGGCAGGTGTGGAGTACAGTACTGGGGTGTGTAAGGGAAGAGCAGGTGTGGAGTACAGTATGGGGTGTATGAAGGGAAGGGCAGGTGTGGAGTACAGTACTGGGGTGTGTGTAAGGGAAGGGCAGGTGTGAGTACAGTACTGGGGTGTGTGTAGGAAGAGCAGGTGTGGGGAACAGTACTGGGATGTGTGCAAGGGAAGAGCAGGTGTGGAGTACAGTACCGGGGTGTGTGCAAGGGAAGGGCAGGTGTGAAGTAAATAACCGGGAATATTGGCAAATACAATAATAATAATTTCAAAAACATAACAAGCATTTGATGCAAAGCAATTCTACTCAGCATCGTTCCTTCTTTCACTCAATTATCCCTCTGCACTGTGGTTCTCCATTCAATCAATGTGCAAGAATAGACAACCCAATCCTGCCTAACCCGCTGGGCTGATGCCTAAGCAAAATGAGATAACTGTCCCTGTTCCATTGTTATTAAAAAATACGTTTCTTCCATGTTTTTGTTGTTTCTTTATTTTAAAAATTGTATTCATGTGCAGGAATTATTTTATTGGACAGAAACACTGATATCTACAAACATTGAACACTGTAAATGGCTGAAGTTGAGTGTCAGATAGGTCTGTCGTCCACAGACACGGCAGTTTGGATTTCGCCTGCTAAGGCATTGCAAGCCTCATCGCTATTTTCTTCTTCATCATCCTCCTCACATCACTCAAATCAGTTAAAACTTCTTCAATGTCAGAACCTTCCTCTTTTCATCAGGATTTAGGGTTCTGTTGGGCCCAAAATCACCGATCTCCTCTCTCAATTCGCAGAGCCAGCTTTTCATGCGTTGAAAGTGAAATGCCATTTTGCCTCTCGATGGTCTCTGAATTTTGAAAAATCGTAGAATATTGACCAAACAATGCAGAAGAGTTCTGTTTCCTTCTAAAAATCCTGTGCAGTCTCGTGAATAGGTTAAAGGTTATGATAGGCCGTGACCTCGCTAGATTTGTCACTACAATGCTTTGGAAACAAACCTTTTAATTTCTGCCGTCGGCAGCACTCGGCGGGCGCATTAGGCAGGACACCAAAAGGGTGCTAGCAGGCACGCTTAGCAGGATCGGGTTTACGTCATTGGTAGGTATTGTAAAGTATAGGCATTGATGATTTTCTCCCAGATTTTCCTCATGTATCCATAACACAGTAGAAACTCTTTCCTATTTCCAAAGTTTTCTTATTTTCCACTATTCTCAGCACTTGGAAACAGGAAAGTGGTGTATTATGATTTAAAAAACAATGACCTTCCCCCTACTTCCATGGCAACCAAAAATTGATCTAATGAACAACTGGCAAAAGCCTTTCTTTCAAGACCGCTAGTGCATACAGAGTCGTGAGTGTATGTCAGTTTCTAGGTTTCTATAGCGATAAACAGAACAGGTGTCAATGAATCGTCTCCTGAAAGGGACACTAGTCCATCACAGGTTTTTACTCTCAACTGGTTCCAGTTTCCAATTGCAACTGGATTGAGCGAGTTCTTTAGTTCCTCTGTAATAATTAGTGTTCCTTCCTCTCCAGGGTTTTATTTCATTCTCTCCACAGCGTTTCCACCTCAAAATAAACCACACCACACAGATATCCGCTCTTCATCACCATCATGACTCCCTTTGAGCTTGAGAGTGAAAATAGTAATTTAAAAAGTATAGCATTACCCATCATAAATTGACTTTTCTCTATCATTTTAAAACTTACAACAGATATTCAGAGATTCCCCATGACTGAAAAAAACCATAGGTGTAGCATTACCATTTTGTGTTAAGGGGCCTTCAACTACTTCTCAGTCCATTTGAGTAGCCTATTCATTTGAGTAGCCTATCAATCTGTCTTGAAGAGCAATTTGTAAATCTACTTCCATCACTCGCCTCATTTAAAACCTTACACAGATGCAGTAACCACTACATCTGATGGATGAATCTTCAGTTCATTCTGAGACAACTGGTTTCTATAGCGGTTCTTGTCATATATGTGAAAAGCCTTTGTGTCTTGTCAAGCATGAAAGTCAAACGTTTTACTAATGGCAGTAATATGCCAAATACTAGTACCAGTCCATAACAAAACACTCAAACATAAATGATGCTGCCGACCATGAATGTTTTGTTGAATGACATAAGATTATTTATTGACAAATACAATTTTTTTTTTTGGGAAACAATGTTACGATATGAATGAGAAAATTGTAAAAAAAAATATTTTAAAATGTAAAAAAAACAAACTTTTAAGCATGGACTGCCATACAATACAATGTAACGGTTTCCATGTGCCTGATATAAAAGGACTGACTTCTACAATGCATGATGAAACATCTCAACAATTTTTCTCACGTCTTAAAAAGTTCAATCAATGTTAAAAACAGAAGTAAAAAAAATGACGTTCTAAATCAAGAGAAATGTATTAAAAAAAGAGCCAACAAATGTAGTGGTATGAATCCTGTAGAAACCAGTTTCCTTTTCGTTTACTCATGCCGGCTTAATGAGTGCTTCTCTGTACAATGCTATCACTTTCTCTTCTGACATTCTCCAATGACTTTCTTCTTCCAATTAGCACAGCAGTGTTTATGCTTACACAGACGGGGAGAGAATTAGGGATATTGAAATCCTCTCCATAGATTTAATTGACTGGCTGAGACCTTCCAAGGCTTCACCTACGAGCTTTTCCAAACCCCGACCAAATCAAGCTGCTAACTCTAGAAGTTGAAATTTAAAAATTACGATATAGTCAAATTCAATAAGTTTCTACCTTCCGTTATCTTTCAAAGGGAAATGAACGTGATGTCACCACGTGTGATTGGCTTTTCAATGGCTTGTAACAACTTTGTATTGTAATCCACGACGATGATAAAAAATCAATCTCAAGCATGTATTTACGATAACCGCTTTGGTACAGATAGCCGGGAGACAAATTTTTCGGTGCGAGTAAGCTCTGTAAATTTGGGGTGGCTGTGATAAAAATGAGATTTTCTGTACATTAAAGACATTTGCTACAATAAGCCACTTTTGACCATTCACGGGCAGTCTGTTCTTTTCTCATTGAATGCTTCATGATAGTTTTATCATTGTCATCGAGTAATTGTTGACTCCCAGAAGCAAATTTGAACATAGTTGTGAAATTTCTGAAATCCTTGTGAAATGTCAGGGAGACCTATATCATATATCCGTACCATAAGTTTTAAACATGTGTTTATTTTTAGCCAATGCCATTTTACAATCCATGGAAAAAGTAGCTCTGTGCAATAGGAGGACATTCCGATTTACAACAAAACATTTTTGAACACGTTTCTGAATAGATCATTATCGGTTTCCATTAGGAACACTCTGGTCATTATCAACATTTTCCATCTCTCTCTCCTTCAGTTTCCTTTTCACAAATTTAAAGTTCTGCCGTCGTATACTGGTTCCTGCTTTGTGATACCAGTCGTGTCATTTGCTGCAATGAGACCACTAACGGCGATATCCTTCACCGCTGTCCATGCGTGGCCGTTTACCCCGGCTCCGTCACGGCTGGATGGCGGCGATCTCCTGTCACGACTTCCAGAAAATTCTGACCGGCCTCTGCCTCGAGGTGGGCCCCACGACCCCTTGAACCTGAATATAATGGTTACAGTATACATGATGAGATGAAGTGAATAATGAGGTCCAAACTTAGGCAATAAAACATGATTGTTGTCCCGTTTCTCAATAGCCAGAACTTTTCACCTATCGGGGGCCAAAGGTCATCCAACCTTGCAGGCCTTGTGTTTCTGCTTTCAAATGTTGAAATGGAAACTTTTTCCACTTGAGCTAACTTTTATATGAATGACTCTTTGCTTTTTTTTGTTTACCTCTCTACACAATTTCCGAAAATTAAACACGCAACCCCGTTGGAGAAGTTTGACATTAGTGAAAGCAACCGGCTGAGCAAACACAAAGAGAGACTAAGTAATATATTTTGATGTTCAATGATGCGATAAAATGGAAATTTCATCCTTTTTCCTCACCAGGTAGGTAGCAGTTTCTACAATAGAAAGCATCATCATAAGCCTTATTTTGCTTGAATCAAAGCTAAATTTACTCTTGATTTCATTCTTATTACTTCTACACATGACCTATCCTAAGAATGAAAGTGAAAGCTGTAATCGTTTAATTGTTTGGTCACGCCGTAATCTAATTTCCAAATCGTGCAGCTAAGACTGATCAGATAATTTTATGATACTTGCTCCAATCACTGGCAGGAAGTACGTATTAAACATGGATTCATAAGGTCACTACGTTATTGTTATTTTAACAAGACGTGTCTAACCTATGCCACCGTGGTTTCATCTGCTGACCATAATCATGCGGGAACATGCTGATAATAGTGAATAGCGACACTTGTGTTTCTTCCGTCAAGCAAAGTGTTTACTCTTCAAGAGATATCTTGTTACCAACTCTCATGGGTCCAACCCAGTGTCTTGAAATCTGGGATTTCTTTGGTTAACGCATACAACAGTGTAAGGAACCCGAGTACTGACTAACCTCATTGCATCTCATATATTATGAATTGGGAATCAATGTATCAATGACAGACCTAAAAAGCAAAAGTTAAAAATTCATAGCAGTAGCAGCTTAAGTATTTTAACAAATCAGTTTTTAAGGAATTGTTTCTAATGTTGTGGTTCTGGTCCCCCAAAACTCAGAGAAGTCACTGCAACAGCTCTTTCAGTTGCTGGTCCACACAGGTTTCCAATGGCAACATCAGATCGGATTCCTGAGCGCAACATAGGTGTTGAACCTCTAAGGCAGAAAACACCTCAGCTTTCAGTAGATCCTGACTGCCTTATGATGCCAGCAAGAGATGTATACAACACTAAATCTACATCCTAGGTCACATTGCTAAGCATCTGTTCCTCAGTCCTCTAAATCGGTTATAAAGCCATGTGAGCTGTCGAGGATCTTCGCCGTACACTACAATACATGTAAAAGCGAGTATTTAGTTCACTTGCAGTTCAACTCCATGCTACATCCACTCTACTTAGAATTTGGAGAAAAAATAAAATAAAGATAAGCATACCTCCCAACAGGAGTAGAACCCTGGGGTATCCAGCTTGCGCAGGCCAAGCAGTACCTAATCGTATCATCAGGACTATCTGGGCAACTCCAAAGTATTTAATCTAAGTCTCTCCTGAAACTCAGGTGAAATGAGAGCAACTCGTATTCAAGAAAAACATTGGTGAGCAAATTCAATTCACCAACAGCTGAGGTTGGCAATTGGAAACATGTAACTCCATTTCACTATCATATGACCCCAGAAAATTTTGATGCAAAGAATCAGTCAACAAAACCTAATCTACCAAAATTGATATCATTCATGCTTTCTTTACATGTTTTCTGTGAGTATACTCGCATATATTCCCTCCAGCAATTGGTGTGAGTATACTTGCACATCTACTTTCTCCTTCCAGCAATTGGTGTGAGTATACTTGCACATCTACAGTCTCCCTCAGCAATTGGTGTGAGTATACTTGCACATCTACTTTCTCCTCCAGCAATTGGTGTGAGCATACTTGCACATCTACTTTCTCCCTCCAGCAATTGGTGTGAGTATACTTGCACATCTACTTTCTCCCTTCAGCAATAGGTGTGAGTATACTTGCACATCTACTTTCTCCTTCAGCAATTGGTGTGAGTATACTTGCACATCTACAGTCTCCTTCAGCAATAGGTGTGAGTATACTTGCACATCTACTTTCTCCCTCCAGCAATAGGTGTGAGCATACTTGCACATCTGATGTCTCTATGCGGCAATTGGTGTGGGTATATCTGCACATCTACTGTCTCCTTGCAGCAATTGGCGTGAAATGACTGCAAATTGATAATCTCTAAGCAGTGTAAAGTGTGAGTAAACTTGCACGTTCTATCTGTACCAGTGTCTGTTATTTCATAATATACACATAGATACACACAAATTTCCAGACTAAGATACACTCAGCACAAAGTAAATACATTTTCAGAAGGAGTGCGGATGATTGCACCTGAAATAAAAACACATCTTCCTGCGGACACATGTACTTACCGCCTATGAAACCACGTCCTCTGTCATCGCGACCTCTTCCTCCCCTACCTCCTCTACCTGTAGATGCAGTGGTAACAAGCAAAACATATGTCAACAGAAGAGGCAAGCCGTAACAAGGTAAATCTACCACAATGAGGATAATGACATGCAAGTATAGGTACAGCTCTTGACATTTCTTATTGATCAAAGTAGAAACACAAAGCTAAGGCCCTGGAAACAGGCAAAAATGACCTCCATCGGGGATCAACAGATAAGACAAAAAAATATCAACACTGTAATAGGCCAATAGCTCATCAAGACGAATAGATACATGGCCCCCAACGAAAGTCAACTTCAAATGTCCTACTTCCATGGAAATCAATCCTACCCAGGAAAAGAAACCCCTCACCATGCCAGATACAGGAAAAGCGTATATTTGCATGCAAAAATCAGATGTCCGATATGAGTAAGTGTAATATAAAAAAATGAATTTCAAATCTTAATTAAAGAAAAATGTAATCAAACCTAAAACATTCCTTTAACGCAGATTTACATGATTTGCTTTGAATTTTCAAAACTTTTGCATTATTTTTACTACCCAAGCCCCCTTTTATAAATTATTTTTCCACCCAAGAATTCAATTTCCGATCGTTGTATGAAAAATCTGACGTATTTCTATGTTTGTTGGGACACCCTGTAAGTGGAACAAGACAATACCTGGGTATCGTTCTGGGTGCCCTACACCTATGTCCTCATTTTCTAGGTAAGGTGTGACCTCTCAACCCAAAGGTCATGGGTTCAAGCTCTGGTGGGATATTTTTTCAAGTTTTTTCGAGTAAAATCTACCTCTGGTCCAAGTATATGGGACTTATTCCAATCGGAAACCAAAAATAAAAGGAGGCCATCTGTGCTGATCATAACACTGCACATTAAGATCCTTTGGCTGTTTACAGGCCAGTCCAGACAGGAATAAAATTCTTACCAAAACCCCCAAGATGTGGGTAAAATCAAATCAAATAAAATGCAGTTCTCCCTTTTCTTAGTGTGTCCTTGACAGACTCTTTCCTTGGCTTGGTGAAAGGAAGTCCGCTGTGTGGGCGTCAGCCCCCAATCGAGTTGTACAGACTTCCATCACGAGAATCCTTTTTTTTTTTTTAACCCGCTCCACCCCTTCCACTACCGCCGCTTTCCTCTTCAGTGATAAGTTTCTGTCAGTTTATGGCACTGCTTGCAGCAACACAGCGCATCTTTTTTTTCTTCTTCTTTCAGCTTTCAGCCACCCCCCCCCCAACTGCTGACACACTGGGCCGGGATTTATTGAGGAGATTCACTTCTAGACCTGGCTGGTTTCTCAAACTTATGACAGAGCAAGAGTACTATCTATTCCAAGGTTTTAAATAAGGGTTGAAAGGTTCCCCCACAAAGGTTTCATTGTCTTGTCTTGTTCCACTTACGGACTCACTGCTTCTGTTTGAAACAACTCTTCTTGAGAGGCTTAAAAATGAAAAATTTAAAAAAAAACAAAAGAAAGAACCCCCCCCCCCCCCCCCCCCAAAATGAAAATAAAAAGGGCATAAAGGATTAATCTCACCAACCTCGACAATGGGTTCATTTTATTTTTATAACAGAGACATTATCACAATAGAAAGTGTTTAATAGCATCCTGGGGAAAAGGGAAACTTTTTAATTGCAACCACAAGATTCTGAATCAAATCACTGAGAACTATATAATAAAAAAAAGTCTCATTTCACATAACTATTAAGTTTTAACTTACTCATCCCTTGAGAAAGGATTCCATCTCGTTTTCAGCCGAACGATTTTTACCTTTTCTCTTTTTAAGTTCACAAATCAATTTAATTATTTTCTGCAATAGAAGAGCTCTACTTTCATTCTATATAACACTTTTCTTCATTTCATTCAACAAATTTTCCTGTGGCGAATGGAAAACCCCTTCCGATATCATCAGTTATGGCAAAAGCATAAATAAAAGAAGTCATACGGTGGCAATAACATTGGTATGAGGGTTGAACGAGTTAAAAGTCATGACGTTTATGAAATATATTGTACATCACTACCATTCTGATGAAAACATGTGTATACCAAATTTGGGATTTACTTTTTTTCTATTCTGCATAAAAATCGATGAAACACTACCTAATAGACCAATGATGACAATATCAGGACTGACTAACAAAAAGAAAAGAAGAAATCTACTTCTTTCTTAATAATTCAGTAGCATCATTGGCCTAGCAGTTAGGTTGCTGATCTTTGGATCATAAAGTCTCGGGTTCAATTCTTAGCAATGATAGTTTCTACAATGTGTTCCTTCGTGAAAAACAACGTATACATGTTTTCATCAGATTTGTAGCACTGACAACATTTCATCAAAGAATAATCCTAGATCTAAGTCCACTCCACAGCACCATTTATGGAAATATCCAGCTGATTATGGTCAACATGCACTAAGGGGGTTTATAGGACAGGTAAAAACTTTTACCAGAAGAGTGAACTTGACTCGCCATCGTTGGAAAACGCATCCATATTCACCAGCGCCGAAACACCATCCATTTTCACCACAACACTGTAGATGTAGATGTGTGTTTATCCATACTTTCTATGTTAGGGGGAAGTAAGTGGAGTTACTGTTCCTCGATAAAGTGATAGACGACGATAAGTCAAACCCTCCAGCAATGAAGGCTTTCATTGAAATTCAGCCTGTCCACCACATGCGGTGATTTCAGAGTGAATAAGAGGAAACAGTGAGGTGAAAGAGTTAAAAGGAAAAAGGAGGACCTACCAGCAAAGCTCGCAAACCCTCCGCCCAATAATAAAGTGTCTTTAGCGGTGGATTGTCACTTATTGTTGTTTATCCCTTTTGACTTCACTCCACTGTGGCTTCTTTGTGTTGTTCCTCGATAGAGTGAAGAAGACCAGCAACAGAACAGCAGTAGAGGATTCTATAATGCTAGTTAAGACCCTTTGATAAAATAAAAGAGCAACACCCCCCCCCCCAGCAAATCACCTCCTGAACACCACCAGCCCTACACATACATGCAAAACAAAAACAAGAAATTCACCTCCAAAGTCTCTGGGAGGAGGCCCTCTGTCATTGAATCTGGAACCACGGCCACGACTACCATAGGATCTGTAGATAGAACAACAAAGACAGAAATGAATCCAAATGAAGAAAAATCAAATATCAAATAAAAAAATTAAAATTAAAAAAGCCACACAACCATACACAAGGAACAGTGTACCCCAAAAAAATGTATCGGGAAGAAAAGACAAACCATTGAATTCATTGTCACTGGATGATGTAAATGACAACAAATCAAAGCAAGATTTACTCTCGGCAGGAAAGCTACAAGCACATTTATCAACTGATAATTATTATCGCTGCTGGTGACTAATCTGCAAATTATCGAGCAATGTTGGAGAAGAAAAAATTAATATTCTTTCTCAAATATTGAAAAATAACTTTCCCGGTTGTCTCTTATGACATAGTATTCAAATTAACCAATGAAAATGACACAAAACCTCCATTGCTCTATGCGCGGCAGTTAACATTTCCTTCAACTGATGTTCATAAAGTCATACTTTTTAAAAGTTGTCAAATGCTCTATGCACGGAAAGCAACGATTTTGATATGACATTTTATGTAGTATATTCTATATCATTCTCGTTTGTGGGTTTCACAACAAAATTGTCTGAGAGAAGATAATTTCGTTTTTAACTAAACCCCTATGCATCAGAGACTAAGCATTCTTTCATTTGAAGTCCCTTGAAGTCAATCAGTAAAAAATTAAACCCCTATATACAACCACCATCAAACCAAATTTAACTTTGGCACACAAACCAAATACAAGTCAAAATTAATCAATTATGATTCTCATTCAGCAAAACAGAATTTAATGATTACCATTAGCGTACATATGTGTTTACAAATACGGGAAAACGGCAAATTAGTTCAGTGAGAAATAATGGAAAGGTTTACACAGCCATAGTTCCACCATAACTGTTACACAAGTTGTTTCCATTGATTACCCTCAGCTCCACAACACATCCAATGAAACTACCTTGATTAAAGTAAAATACCCATACCCCTTGCAATGAATGAATCAAAAACAATTTATGTATGGTAAATGAATCAATAAAATGTGGGAGGGAGAGTATTTTGGGATTAGGAAAAAGAACAAAAATATGTGTATGCTGTTTCGTCCCTTTGTACATAAATATAAACATGAAAATAAAATACTAATACAGCAGTAGTGGTCTAATAACTCGCTCCTCGGGAGATGAAAAGGGGGCAGGACTTTACATAGCCAATGGCAATCCATTTCTACCCGACAAGCATGCAACACATCAATGAAATGTTCTCCTCACTCACCAACACCCATTGGTTGGACACATTTCTCTGATTTGATTGACAGCCATTAAACCTCAATTGATACATTTAGACCATTGTTCGTTTTGCCTACACATAACAACATGCACTGTATGTCATTTCCTTCATGCACCGTGATGATGCATTGTCTGACAGGTAGAGTAAGATTCACTATTAACACTTATGCTAGATGATCACCATTGTTGTTTATGAAATTGGCACCTTGCCGTCTGGCAAGTAGAGACAGTTTGATATCAACCCCTATTTATTACTGCTGAGAGATGTCGTTTCATTGAAATACCGTCATATTTGAAATCTATTGGAAAATACATCTGTCTTGACCTTTTGACAAATAAAGTGTCTATTTTACAAATCAAGCTATTAGTCGGTCTGGGTGCATGGTTAGGAGGTCAATTAAAATTTCTTAAGTTCCGATTCCTGAGACGGCATGATGGTATATGGTGTTAGGCGGCGCGTTCTTAGACCGATACTTATGTAATACACAAACACCTCCACTCATCCAACAGGAAGGAATATTTAAAGCTTAATGAAATCATCATTAAAATTTGAACTAGATCATAAAGTCTGCCTCCCCCTCAACAAAACCAAAACCAAATAATCCCACAACACCACATATGCCTAAAATTAAAAACAGAAAAGAAGATCAAATTATAAATAGCCCAAACATTCTTGATATCAAAAAACCATTTCCACCCCTTTCTCTCTCATTAAATCAAACATCATTACAAAAGTGTAAAAACAAACCAAAAACAAACTCAAAACTTTGCAAAGGCAACGTGCGGCAGCAAACAGTGTGAAAGGAAAATGAAAGCACAACGAATTACAAAGACTTATTTGCTGATAGCAAGGAAACGAGGGGCATATCATTAACCAGTTGGATTATTTTTAGTAATCGGCTGGCAACAATCAGGTCAGCACAGAGCTATGTTGTGTCAGTGTCAGACTCCTAACCTCCTAAGTGCACACATCTAACTTTTTGAAAACATCATAACACTTAATAGGACATCAGAACTGCTATATATATATACACTTCTTGTTCAACATCTTATAACATTATATCAGACTATCAGAGATCAATTAATTCAAGATCATAGTCCATGTTTTGGAACAATTAAATTGTTTTTTTTACGATGACCTTTCTTAAGGACATAATACATCATGTAAACTTTATCCTGGTACCAAAAGACGTGCCTGGACTAATTCAGTACTTGCAAGATCAGAGTCGAAAACCAATGATTGGCTTTCTAGATCTTCACTTCTCGACAAAAAATATTATATATATATCTATATATATACAGTAGTGACCGCCTAAATGCCTGCCACCATAATATCTGTTTTGCCTAAATGCCAGCAATCTTAGTGAAACCGATTTTTTTCTATATAAATTGCCAATCTAAATGTAAATGCCTGTTTCCAAACCAAGATTTTCAAGCTAAATGCCCTGGTCTCGTCGGGCAATTGCAAGTATCATCATCTGCAAATTATCATAAAGTATTCTTTGATTGACACCCCCATACATTCATGTTATCTCATTGCTGGCAGGGCTTAAGTCTATGCCCGTCAACAATGTACCATGCATTGTAACCACCCTTCATTATCTATCCATCATAATGTGTAAAAGATTACCAGTGACGAGTCTTCTCTAACTCTACCCACTGTATTGTACAGCCTTTGTCCCATTGGATCACTGATTTGTCACTAGACAATTGGAATTGAACAGTCTTCCAGATTCGGCCAACGAATCTTTCTTGATGTCGTAAGTGTTTCGAAAGTGGTATGAAATTACCTGGCGTTTTTAATAGACCGGACTCTCATCGCGATCAAAGGACAAGGTGTGAACACTTTTATTGCTCCCTGTCTGGCATTGGCTATCTTCATTGTCTGTGTGGCGATCAATGGTCAACAAACCAAATTAAATCAAAAAGGGGCATTCGAAATAGTTTTGTAAAGAAACCTTGGAAAATTAAAATCAGAAGCATGGAGGTAGAATTAAATGCTGTTAAATTTCTGCACCATATTTGATGAACTCACTTTCTGACACACACCCCCCCCTCCCCTCCCAATTGTCTTTTGCCAGACCTATTTTCCTAAATGCCCATTTTCTCTGCTTCCCACGCACCGGGCATTTAGACGGTCATTACTATATATATATTTAGAATATAAAAAATGCACGAGACTTAACCATCACACGATTGGTAAATGCAACCTCTGACAAGAAACGGCCTCTCTTCTCTAAATAATAAATCCTCATAAAATCTAGAACCAGCAAACGACCTCTAGCTTCCAGACAAGAGAGATAACAGGACGTAGATAAGACATGTTCACGTCGACTATTTTGTGCCCACCTGGGTCTCTCCTTACCTGTCCCTACGATCACGATAATCCATCTCACTACTGCCCCAGGATGGCATTCCATCGTCATCATCAAAATCCCGACTGGAAACCCTGCAGAAGACACATACACACCAACAACCGTTTAACCTTCCCGCCCAATGCGCTACCTACAACAGATGGGGGGAGCCAAACCCACACATGCTGAGTGCTGAGTGCTAACGTACAAAGACGCCAGCATCAGCATCATCTCTCTCATTTATCAGTTAAACAGGTGAAAGCAATAAAAACTCAAAAGGGTTTAAAGGGAAATGCAATATAAAACGTAAATAAAATGAATTAATGATAATATTTAAAAGCCCCTGAAACCTTGCAAAAAGCATCATGGGAGATTTAAAATTGTCTACTTCAAAAGAGAAGATGAAAATGAAAAACAGAATACTTTAAACTCAAACAGATGAGAAAAATCAATAGATGTTACAAATATAAGACATTCAACGCAATTAGATGAAAAGCGCAAACAGAAATATTCACTACACAAGCGTAGGCGTTGTAGGATTGGCATCTATAACACGCACACAAAAAACAAACCATACTGCAAATTTATAAAATAACTGTTACCATCAATTTTTAGACATCACACACAAAGTACGAACACTGACACAGTTTAAATGTTTTTACTTTACTTTTGTTCTTGTGAAGGAGAAATCATACAAAAAGACCTTTTTTTCTCTATTTCATTGCAAACCTTAATGATCTAAAATAAATGTACTTGGATTGCAAGAAATGTTCTCATTACTTCTCATCTCTTCTAGTTATTCTTATCCTTTTTTGTTTCTTTCCATTTTTCCTTGCTGACAAAAAAAAAATAAGTTCTGTAGTATAAGTCACAATTCTCAAGGTAAAAGGAAAATGAGATGTATGGTAGTTTATAAAAAAATTACAAAAGATAAATCAATTTTTACAATGGCCGCCTCCCATTGTATTGTTAATAATTAAAATTTAGCTTAGTCATACATATCCGGATCTATCACATCACATCTTTGGTAAGTAATACGTAGCATGAGATCAGAGTGGCCAAATCAAACCAGTGTGCCGCTGGTACAGTGCATTTTTGGTCTAACTCCTGAGTCTGTTTTATAAAATGCAATTTTGGTGCAAGTTGCTACTTTGTTTTCAAACTTTACGATTACTGCATGTATAGGACAAAGGCCATGCCATGCCATAAAATCACGTCTTTTGATGCTCCTCTTAAACTGACATTATCAAATTTACGCCAAGTGTGCACTGAAACAACGACCTAACAACGTCAAACCAGAACTTCAAACAACGTGTGTCGACTGTCTTATGTGCCCTTTTCGTCAATACTGGGTACAGTTTCCTTTCAAACAGAAGCCATTTAAATTTAAGACAGTAATAAGTCATTGCATGCAGGGGAGGAAAAGGCAACAGCAAGAAAACACACACGCCGTGGAATGAGTGGAGGGCTGGGAAACATAAGAATCTAGTTAACATAACCCTTATACAGCGATGCAACCACAGCCCAGAAAAACCCCTAGAAAATCGGCCGAGGTCGGCAGGGTCCAGGGACAACGTCCCGGTGGGGGATCAGGGCGGAAAATTTTGTGTGGTTCCAAGGGAAATCAAAGGCATTTTGCCTATCAGATCATCTATTTTTGGATTATTGAAACTTAACTACAATAACATTTCATCTCCTTATGATCTGCCCCAAAGACATGAAGACTCATAAGCCTACACTCTAACTGCAAATAAAATGAGATTGAATTAAAAGATCTGTAGAGTGGACTGAAATAAAATATTTCAAATTATATATTCAAATCAAAATTAATTTGCAAGTGACCATCACCATCAGACAATAAAAATGGAGTCTTCTGGTCTTCACAAAAGCGTTTGTGCTCCTTTGATTTGGCATGCATTTCAAAAGCTTTCTTGCCAGTTGATGTCAGCTTAACACATAGCATAGTCATAGTGCACTGTGCGATACCAGCTGATCACAATTTCCTCCACATAGATCTAGGCCCAGGCAGGAAAAAAAGAAATTCCCTATCTTCAAGATTTATCTACTTATACTTCTATTCATTCTTACACATCTGAAAACCAAATTTCCCTCTGGATGAAATAAAGTATTTAAATTGAATTGAATCCTCATTTAAATACTCCAACCAATTCCATTTGTTTTTGACACTAGCGTCACATTTTGAAACATCAGCGCACTTTTGGCTCTCCACCACTTTCAGTTTGGCTGACATCATGCTGATTATATATTATTCAGTTCCAGCTATCGATCAAAATGATCGATATCATAGATGAAGATGAAAATAATCCTGACACTGGATATGAAAATTCATAAAGTGTATACTAGCAGTCTGAGATTGAGATCTAGGGATGTAGATCTAGAAAAAAAAGACCTAGAGCTAGATCTAAAATCTAGATTAAAAGACCTAGAGCTAGATCTAGATTTACTGAGAGAGAGAGAGAGAGAGAGAGAGAGAGAGAGAGAGAGAGAGAGAGAGAGAGAGAGAGAGAGAGAGGGAGGGGGAGGGAAGAAGAGAGGGAAGAGAGGGAGAGAGAGAGAGAGAGAGAGGAGAGAGAGAAAAATAATAAACGAAGCAATGAGCAGGTTAGGCCACAGAGAGAGAGAGAGAGAGAGGGAGGGAAAGAGAGAGAGAGAGAGAGAGGGAGGGAAAGAGAGAGGGAGGAAGAGAGAGAGAGAGAGAGAGAGAGAGAGAGAGAGAGAGAGAGAGAGAGAGAGAGAGAGAGAGAGAGAGAGAGAGAGAGAGAGAGAGAGAGAGAGAGAGAGAGAGAGAGAGAGAGAGAGAGAGAGAAAGAATAAATGAAGCAATGAGCAGGTTAGGCCACAGAGAGAGAGAGAGAGAGAGGGAGTGACAGAGACAGACAGACAGACAGGGAGAAAGAATGACTCGAAATGAAGCATGAAGATCTGAATGTCAGTGTGATACATGTTTTTACAGAAGAAGAGAATACGAATAATCGTCTCAATTTTTCTTGTTCGTGGAATTGCTTGCTAACACAAAGGATCTCGGCAATAATATGTATCTGTACAAACAGCAGCTGCCGGTAAATAGTTAACTTTTGCATCTAATGATTCTGATATTGTGCGTTGATAACTTTTTATCTCCAGTGTAGAAATTCTGTTTTCCTTTACAAACGAAGAAAATGGAGCAACCAGAAATCCAGTTTAAACCGGAAAATTTGCATCTCTGCCTTATACCATGTGTTGACTGCCAACAACGCCTTACAAATGATTGAATATCGACTATGTGTTCAAAATAAGCCACAGTAGCATCATCGCAAAGACTGGCATATAATAATATGAGGACAGATGCAACGTTTACTTTATTTCTTCTTCCGCACTTCTTTCTTTTTTTAAATGAAGAGCATAGCTGCCAACCTTGCCAAATAAAGAAAACAAACAGATTCTGACCGTGTTAACCAATTCTTACATGCGCGACACACTGATATTCCAGAAAATATTGGTAATTTTACGTCTAAATGATATTATGAAAAGTCAACCTATCGCTAGCCCGTCTGGCACAGTGAGACGGAAGTTATGCGAACTCAAAACGGCGTCTCTTGACTTTCATCCTAATCTCTCTAAGTGTACATCTTTGCCGTGATTCAGGGTCTCTTTTTTAAATTTATTACAAATTTTCCCTCACAATACCTTTATTTCAAGGTAACTAGACTTATGACACAAAGACAACGACAAAATAACTAAATATATTTTTCTTCACATTGGTTAGCAGTTATGTAAGAGATTAGCAGCATGAATAAATGATAAATTACAATCAAGATGTCAACATACTGGATGTTTACCATCCTGCAGAATAATATCTTAATAATTAGTTAGTTGTGGGTGGGTGGGGGTGCACAAAAGTCCATTTGCTTTGACACACCTCTAATCACAGAGGCAAAACTAGACAATTTGAACAAAGCAACGACAGACATGCATATGAAACATGCATGCTCACACAAGAATTCTCAAAAAAAATAAAAAAAATAAAATTGAACATCAAATTCCGACAAACACTGAAAGTGCCTTAAAAGATGAAGAATTTTTTTTTTAAACCCGCAAAAAACAAAACAAACGTAAACAATTTTCCTATCATCTACCTTTCATTGCGTGACGATCCCCTGAAATCTCTAGTTGCTAAAGCATCTCGATAGCTGCCGCCTCTGGAAGAAGAGTAGTCTCTGGAAGAGGTGTAGTCCCTCGACGATTCGTGGAAGTCCCGAGATCCGCGATCATAGTCTCCCCACGGGATGGAAGGTAATCCCTCGTTGAGCGTGAGAAAGAGTCATGGCGGTCTTCTCTGAGTCCATTACTGTACGAATCCTTGTAGGAGGAGCTGCCATACCTATCACAATGAAATCATGATCACAACATGTTTTTAAACACACATTTGGTGAATACAACACATGATTTTAATGAATCACACACTATTTTCTCAACATGGTCTGATGTAGCAAAATAAATTATACTGATTTTTATGCTGAGATGGCTATATATAGCCAGGAAATGTCCATTCACGGTGAGAAAATAGTTTTGAAAGAGAATTATACTTACTCAGCGAGGGAGCCGGAACACAATCCACAAATGATAAACTAAAAGACCATTAACTTTTAAAATTAAGTACACTGCAAAAGTGAACTAGGGTATATCCTATTATAAAGCAAAATGCTTTTCAATACCATAAAACATCGCAAGTTGCACTAATAATAGGTCTTGTCATATAAAAACAAAAGGGATACAAAACAGATATAGGGAGACACTGTGATGACACTTGTTTGCACCGCCCAGCAGATCAGACAATTAGTCTAAATACATCCGAAGAAACTATTACTATAGCTGGCAACTTTTTCAAATCGAAAAACATATTCTTACTGTGCAAACTTGTTCTAACTCGGACCTGAATTGGGGAGTTTGGGACCAAAATGTTGATTTTGTTTTTATATATATTCGTGTAGAACGGTCTACAAAGTGTATGGCAGAAAAGTGTCTATATGACGTATTTTGTTACACAAAAATTTGACGTAAATTACCCTAACACTGACTGAGAAAGATGGCTCTGAAAAACTGTATAACAGGTAAGCTATCAGCGCAACGCTACATCTCGTCTCTCGACATACCCCCTCGCAGACTAGGCCTCATGATGTAAGAGGTGGACATCATGTACTGTCGATGAATTTGTAAACATGCATACAAGTGTAGGAATAGAAGAATAAAACAAAAAAACTGGTCATTGTGACATCTGTTTTCACAATAATTCACATCTAAACATAGATTTACATTCCTATATACATTAGTAACAATACCAGAGACTGTGGAAAGAGTACAAGAAAGGCAGCCGTCTTAAGTATCTTTCTTGTGATATTTTCTTTTGATTTCTTTGTTCGCATTCTTCTCGAAATTTAATTTTCGCCACTAAATTTCTATCTCCTTTGCCATTTACGGGCAAATTTGTATAATATGTGGCACACCGGTTCCTTTCGTCGATGTTAATAGAATGACATCAGTTTTTTTTTGTCATAAAAATGTATTTTGTATACAAATTTCAATCTTATTTTTAAAAATTCACATAAAAAAAAACAACTACCCAAAACATCTAATAAAAACCGACGTCCTCTTTAGATCTTGAATGAAAAAAACAATTTGCACAGGTTTTGAGTGATTTTATTCATAGCTAAGAAGAGATAAATTTTGAAATTTGGGTTGAATCCAAGATGGCTTACAGTTTCCTAGGCAACCAAGGACAGTACAAACTTGTCAATTATCTAGGATGATTATATTTTGAGTTTCTCATACATATACTAAAATCAAATACGCTAACTCAAACCCCCAAGATTAGTGACAGACACAACAAAAACATACATTACAACATCTAATTTTAGGAATTGAGGCTTTAAAATAATGTTTTTAGAAAGAAGAATAAATGTTCTTTATTGTGGTGTATGGTATGAATGGGTGTGTTGTAATGAAAATTGTGAAAAAAATAATTAATTGCATAATAATACTAATAAAAAATACCTTTTGAAAACGTGTCCTGACTTATTTTGTGACATAATTAATCCAATTACAACAATTTATGAAATTTGACAAAGCATGCACCTTCACATAAGTGCACATCACAAACAACAAATCCATAAACAGTTTCAGATGTTCTGTTCTTGTGAGTTTTGCGTTTCTCCACTGAGCACTGATAGCGTTTTTTCATCCCGGAACGCGTGTGCTTTTGTGTTTGTCGGCTGAGGTAGTAAGCGAAGCCACGGATGGTGTTTCTATCTACTTAACTTTCAGAAAATTATGTGAATCTTTGCACAAAAACATCAGTCAACTCATCACTCCATTCAGATGTGGTAGGTAAATAGCTGGTGTATTCATCGCTAATAGATCTAGATCTAGTTTCTTGGTCCAAATCATCACTAGAATCCTCATCTGGCTCTTCAAATTCCATTTCAACATCTGACTCATTGAAATTTGCTACAACATTATCTTCTTCATCAGGCTCATCTAAAAAGTCCCCACCTAACAACGCATTCATAAAATCAAAGGCCATAGCTATCAACTTTCGAACGGTAAACAAAGAGATTTCAAAAAATCGTAGAGAAAGAATGATTCGACTGATTCTGTAAGCAGTTACTTTCACTTTGAAACCACGGCTACTTTCAGGTCAAAATTAGTATAATGAACGCTTCCGTCTCTTCTCGCTAGAAGAGCTATAATGGGTATACGTTCTGAAGGAACGCGCATATCATTTTACCAGGCGCGATCGGGCGATCTGAAGAGCATTGCGTTAATAATAGAAGAATACGAAGAAGAGGAAGAAGATGATGTGTTGTCCTACCCGTGGAATCTTGGAAACTTAAAGAGTACAGATAAAAGCAAGTAAAACTGCTACAAATAGATTTATAGGAAAACAGCTTTCAGTTAGATGGAACCCCGACTCCACAGCCATTTGATACAAAAAGAAAAACAACACAATTTACTGCGACGGCAGAGAATCCTTGAAGCACTTTAACAGCATACAATGCACAAGAGGGACTATTTGAATACAATGCATGAATGAATCACATAAATTAATATAATATGTACGAAGCAGGACTGAAGTGAAACACATCGCAACATAATTTTTAAGCAGGGTAGAAATGGGCTTAAATATGACAAATTGTTGAAGTAAACTAAAATATAACAAACAAAGAAACCCCAAAAAGACGTAAACGTCTGCGTGAGTCTAGCTTACCCAGAGTCCCTGGGTGGGGAACCATTTCGAGTTGAAAAATAATCCCCCCGTGTCCCTAAATATTCTGTGTGACGAGAACTGGAAGGATAATCTCTGTCTCTAGTTCTTGGTGGTGACGACAATCTGGTGAAGACAGCGCAAAAGCAATGGTGCAAGACACAAAGATGAAACAAAATAACCACAGTAGGCAACTGATAGAAAACAATTTTAAACTGCATGCATAAAATCAAAAAATTTGTCAAAACTACCTACTTATGTATTATTAGAAGTGAAGTGGCACGCTCAAACTATGATAATTTGCCAATACACCCCCCCCCAGCAAGGGAAACAGCAAGATGAAGGACATGTTAAAAAGTGAAAGGAAAGATATAGAACCTACCACTAGTGCCCACCAACCGCCCATGAGTGCCTTTAGAGAAATCAATGATCAAGACAAAAGACAGCTTTGCGCAACACAAATAAAAGAAGTAGGACCCTCCACAGCAGCACATACCAACCATCTAAAATCAAAATTTTAAAGCAAAGACGGTGGGGAGAACGGGAAAATGTTTAATCAAGGTCAACAGGAAGGAAATATATTGCAGTATAGCGACGCCTGAACGCAGAAAATCAAATCACTGTCAACTGACATTACGATATAATCATGTTAAAAAAATATATAGATATGTATTTCCTACACAAGTTTCCTTGTTTGTCCTGTTCTTTTTCTCTCTCCCTCTTTCAAATTTACATCATGATAACAACAATAGTTCAAGTTCAGTTTTCTTTTATTAAATAGATGTAACCTATCTTTTCACTGGACTTCTAGTTCTGTTCTAATTTTTCACCCTCGAAGTGTTCCCCCACTAAAAAAAAAAAAAGGTTTTCATTCCTAACACACATAATAGAAGTAAAAGGGACATATAATGCATTAAAAACATAGATGTACATAAATAAAGCAACATTCATGCAGGAGGGTACAACGGTTGCCTCCATATAAGACAAGATTTGAACATAAACACAGCATAAAAATGTACAGTGCTCTCCCATGATCACATTTAAAGCAATGAGCTTGCAAAACATGTTCTTTAGATGTGCAAAGACACTACATTACATTATAATTACCAATATTATCAACTAGTCACTAAAAAATGGAATTGTTGTCCCTAGTTTTAAGGAGGCCATTGTTAGACCTTTATTAAAAAGAACAACCTTGATCAAAACGATCTGAAAAATTACAGACCAGTGTCCAACCTACCATTTCTTTCCAAAATATTACAAAAAGCTGTTTTGAGCCAAATCGACCAACACTTAGATGAAAACTCTTTGAAAGGAACCTATCAGTCTGCTTATAGAAGAAAGCACAGCACAGAGACAGCACTTCTGAAAGTACAATCTGATTTACGAATTCGACCGATAAAGGAGAACTATCCATTTTAGCCTTGTTAGACCTATCTGCTGCATTTGACACTATAGATCATGGCATTCTTCTTAAACGTTTAGAGTTACCTTTTTGGCATCAAAGGCACTGCTCTGGAATGGTTCAGTTCGTACATCAGCAATAGAAAGCAAACTGTATCAGTCCATGGAAAGCTATCAAATTATTCTGTTCTTCATTTTGGTGTGCCCCAAGGCTCGGTTCTGGGGCTAATCTTTTTCTTTGTATGCACAACCAATACACAACATCATCAAAATTACCACATTTACGCTGACGACACTCAGCTCTATAAGTCTGCTGAAATATCCGGACTGCCATCTGTCATAACTTCCCTTAATGATTGCGCCACCCAGATTTCTTCGTGGATGACATCCAATAAATTGAAATTAAATGAGAACAAAACAGAAGTTATAGCAATAGGAAGCAAAGCCAAAGTAGAAGCCGCTAAATTAAGATATGTTAAAATCTGTGGCGAAGAAATTCCTGTTGTCAAAAAAGTAAGAAATTTAGGAGTTATCATGGATTGTACCATATCCATGGAAGACCATATCTCACATTTGAGAAAAGTTTGCTATCTGGAATTAAAAAGAATATGTCATATCAGGAAATACATTACTCCTGAGGCAACAAACAAATTAATTTGCTAGAACTTGTTCTTTCAAGAATTGATTACTGCAATTCTCTGCAGGCTGGACTTCCACTGACACAAATCAAGAAACTGCAGATAATACAAAACAATGCCGCCAGATTAGTTATGGAAGTTTCAAAAAGAGAACACATTACGCCAATATTTAGACACCTACACTGGCTCCCAATAAAATCCTGCATTGACTACAAGATAGCTACAATCACGTACCAATGCCTGCACGAGGCTGACTTTCCAGTCTACTTAAAAGAGTTAGTTCCTAAATACACGCCGAACAGATCACTGCGCTCAGCGAGCAAGAAAATGATACAAACACCCAAAACTAAACTTAAGACTTTCGGAGATAGGGCCCTACAAACACAAGCAGCCAAAATTTGGAACATTTTACCATGGGACGTCCAGTCTGCAGAGTCTTTGAATATACTGAAATCTCGCTTGAAGACCCACTACTTCTCCAACATATTTAGATGAATTTTATTGAATTGCGTGCTTTTACTGAATTGATTGTGATACTATTTTTTATTGATGCATCTGTTTTATGTAAAATGTTTTAGCCATAGCATGCCATGTCTGTGTAATCATTTTGCTTGTAATGCGCCTTGAGCTCTTCTGAGGAAAGCGCAATATAAATATTCTTCTTATCTTATCTTATAATTTTACACTACACTCGGTTTACCTAAAAGAAAGCAATACTTTACTGCATATTAAATTATCCATACAATTGACGGCTTTTGCTTGCGTTATATTGCAATCCACCCTGTCTACCATATGCTGTGATCTCAGGTTGAATCAAGATGAGAAAAAACGAGATGAAACATATGCTGGAAGAGTGAAAGGGAAAAAAATGGCACCCACCAGCATAGCCTTAGTAGCTTTCATAAAAGCTATTTTATCCCAACAAAGGGAAAACTTTTCTTGGCAGTTATTACACTATACTTTTTCTTTAAAAATTGTATACATCTTCCAAATCAATATCTGAGATTCTTTTATTGTGACAACTCATATCGCTTTAAACTATGAAAATAAGTAATTCATTTGGATGGGGACAAAAAACAAACAAAAATACAAAAACAAGTGACGATTTAATAACGAACCCTATAAGAATATATCACGTCAAATACTTAGTTTGTTTTATTGCATTATATCACTTCCACCATATATCTCGAGGACATTAAGAGGAAACCATCGGATGAAAGATATATGAAGCATTAAAATTAAATGAGCAGTATCTACCCATAGCAACCAACCACCCAAACAATAGAAAACTATTTTGAATTACATGATGAACATTTAGTGTGCAATGTTTTATTAGTTTTAAGTCTACCCTGTGTACTCCTTACAACAAAGCTGTGTATATACAGGGAGATATAATGCATAACTTGTTTCACGTTTAGCTTCAATTCATCCCACCAGGCCCTTTAGAGACATATGTGAGGTTCGAAAAGTCTCATAAATCAAACGTTACAAACCAAAGAGAAAAAAAGAGAAAAAAGGAGGCTTTAAAAATATATTTGCTTAAAAGGAAATCCCGAGTTGTACTGCAAAAGAAGGTGTGAAAAACAGCATATAACTGTTTTGACTTTCACATTGAATCGAACTACTTACCTGTCAAAGCTTCTTCCTGAATCGCGAGGGGGTGAAGAATAAAGGTCTCGCGACCTATGTGTGGATGCACGGTCATAACTGTCTTCATATCGGTCATGGCGACGACCTGAGGAATAAGAGAAAAAACACCACGATTAGTGTGTGATCATGTAGTTAAACCTAAGTTGAGCGCCGGCCCGACATAAAGGTAATGTTATTTGCTCAGGAAGCATGGCAGCCCTATTATCAGGACTGACAATTTGTTCTATTTATGGAAATTACGTCATAGGTTATTGCACCAATGGCCACCTCTCGACACCATTAGTTTCGTTCACTAATCGTTTAGCAGCTCTTGTTTATTTGTCTCTTTGTTGCTGATGGAGGTTGTGCCACCCAGAAAATTTCTGTCCTGTCCCGTTCTCCAGCCATTATGCCTGTCATTTCTGTTACAATAGTGAATAATAGTCCTCTTTGTGAAATATCAGCCTACTGCTGTATAAATCCTTTTTTATCACTTGTTTTGAGGGAAGGAGATCGTGGCCTCTTTAATCTAGTATCACATGTGAATATGAAATTTGTCACTGTTCCAACTTGAGTCAAAACCATTGCTTCACCCTTTGCACAGTACTTGTTCAAAACCCTGGTTGACAGGTTGGCATGAGAGTTTTTTCACAATGTTGTACTCTTAGGAAAGGCATTTCACTCTGCTTGCCTCAATCGACTATGGCGTGCACAAATACCCAACTATAGCGGTTATTTCAATTTCAATTCAATTTCGATCTTTATTGATCCTTCAAAAAAGGAAATTATACTTGTGTTATCACAATTTCCGTTTGAAAAATAAAAGAAATACATCAATGCATTCAAATTAAAGACAAATTTAACTTAGGTAATCATTAAATGTTTAGATTTTAGGAGAAGTACACAAAAATTCAAAGGTGGGTAAATAAATAATGCGATGAAACAATATACATAAAAAGAAATAAAACAAAAATTAAAAATTAATAAAGATAGAATAATTATAGACAAATCAGTTTAGCTTCATACACATTCATTAACTTATCATAAATCATTCATTCACCATCCATCAATTTACATTTCTTAAACACTGTGAGGAAAATGCCATTGTGCTTTCAAAGTAAGGTACGGTCAAACTTTCGTATGGCACTTGGAAGAAAAGATCTAAAATATCTCTCAGTGCGGAAATTTATGTGTATAAGTCGACCATTTCTACTACTTGTTATGGGTAAGGAGAAAAGAGGGTGGGTGTTGTCTTTAAGCATACTCCTGAGTTTGATCTTGCATTGAATCCCATTACAGATCTTCAAAGTTCTCCAACTCTATACCATTTATGAGTTTCCCTATGTGTTTTTAGTGTCGAATTAAATTTCTTATTTTCTCTATCTCTTGTATTCCCTCCCCATGCATTTATACTAAAAATAATAATACTCTTTATGCAAGCTTGATGGAAAAGTCTCATTAGAGAGTGTTATCAATTTGAAACTTATACAGCTTCCTCATAAAATACATTCTTTTGTTCACGTTCTTTAAAATTTTATTTGATTGTTTTCGCCATTCTAGCTTCGTCAAAAATTATGCCAAAATATTTACATTCATTAACTTTCTCAACTGTTTCATCTTTTATAACAATATCGTTATGAATGTTATTTGTCTTCCTAAAATCAAAAATCATTTCTTTTATTTTGTTAACATTAAGTTGTAAATAATTGTCATCACACTATTTTACAAACCTTTTGATTTCTTGAGCATAATGGATTAGATCTACTTCTGACCCGATAAGAGATGTATCATCTGCACATTTTATTATTAGAATGTTTTTAAACGCAGTTTTATAATCATTAGTGTAGATAGAAAAGAGTAAATGATGCAGGTGCAAGGACAGTCCCCTGGGGTGCTCAGTGTTTGTTACAATTACTGACAGGTCAAAAATACCATTCTCCAATTTCAATCTAACAAATTGAGGTCTGTTGGTCAGAAAATCTAAGATCCAGAGTTTTCCCCAAACCCATATTTGACAATTTAGGAATCAGGACGTGTGGCTGTATTGTATTAAAAGCCCTTGAAAAATCAACGAAAAGAGTTCTGACATAGCTTTTTGGAGTATCAAGATGATGGTACACGTTATTTGTAAGAAATAGAATAGCATTTTCAACGCCCCCTTTAGATTTATAGATTATTGATCGATTGTTTCATTAAAATTTACCCCTGTGCACCAATATGGTGATATCATGATACAATAAGAGGAAACAGCAAAGAATAGGATATATGAAAGAATTAAAGAACTGCCAACCGAGTGATATTGAACATTTGAAATGTGGATGATACCAGGATACAAGACTAACAGGATACAAGACAAACCACAAAAATCTTGTGATCTGTTAAGCTTTAGTTATAATCGATTAGCAAAAGCAAATTCCTCACACCACACACACACACACACACCCCCCCCTCAACTCCCGAACAAAAACACAGCAGAAACAGTGTTTTTAGCAATTTAAAAATGTCTGAAGAATATGAATGTGATACCAAAACAAGGGCAAATGCTTAAAGACTAAACTCACCTCTATCTGAACTATCATAATTGCGTGACAGGAGAGGAGTTTTGCGAGGGTGACATATCGTCTCGACTCCTGTGTGAGGAATAAAAGATGAAACGCTTGAATTTCACATTAAAGTAAGGCTTTGTGTGGTACTGTAACAGACCTGCCCAGCTTCAAACTCAAAATTTAGTAACTCTCTCTTTTTTCGTAATCTAAAGTCAAAATAAGTAATGATCTTTACATTGATGAACCTGGGTCTCAATAATATTTAACTAACGATTAAAACCCCATACATCGAAAGGTAGAATGGGAACTGATAAAGAAATAAAGAAAGATTAAACCATAGTTAACCCCTTTGGAAATAGTAACCCACAAATTCTAGGGGCCACTCTGTGCATGCCATGAGCCCTTCAAATTTATTGGCTTATGACATCACATGTTTCAATGGCTTTATTGAGGGAAATAACTGCATAAAAGCTTGTTTGAATAACATCCCTTCAGAAGTAAACCATCAGTTTCTCCCTGACATTGTGTTAACGTCCCCTGGGGAGCGAAGGGGTTAAAAGTTCACCTTTCATCCTAAACCAGCCATTGCCAGTATTTTGCATACACATCTAGATATATAGAGATCTACACTGTGTACTAGATCTATTTAAGAGTACAGATACAGATCATCTAGACCTAGACATGGATCTAACCAAGTCTTCTAGTGGCTTGTCCAAACCGCCCTGTTTTTCCGTTCACCACAGCGCGAGTCACAGATTTCGCTAATTTTTGGTCCTGTTCACCTTGCCCCCTCTCCTCTATACAACGTAGTTGCATAATATGGCTTACACCATTGGAAAGCTCTATTCAAACCCATTTCAACCATGTGTGTTATGAAAGGGAATAGGTAATACGATGTGCTCTCACACTCTAGTAAACAAGAGTAATCAGACGCAAAGGCCAGTGGCGAGCCAGTGTAACACTAGCTCGTCAGACACCCCTCTCTCTTTCTTCACATTACGTGATAGCTCAATGAACGATAGTCGGCCCTGATTGGTCGAATCAAATTATACTAAAAATAGGCTTTACATTGATACCCATTACTCCCGCTGATGTCAAAGTTAGGAGCTCATCTGAGGTGGTTGGTTTTTAAGGGGGCGTCCTACTGAATTTTCACTTTTTTCCCCTAATGCATTTTTGGCTAATTTTTTCCTGCCAATGTGTTGCTTGCATCTAAGTTACTATGTAAATGTAAAAAAATTTGGGAAAAATTATTCGGTTGCCATGGTAACGGCGGCCATGTTGAATTTTGATGCCGAAATTTAAAATCTTAAAATCTCAAAAAATATATACATCAATGAAATTCTTTTTCAGACATATTCTTTAAACCCTTAAATAAGGAGTAAGACATATTTAATTTATCTCAGCTGTTTTTAAATGTGCTTAAAAAAATCAGTATTTTATTAAAAAATAACTACTGATCAAATTTGGTAATATTTCGATTTTAAAGGTGCACAAAAGATATGAAAATCAAAATAAACCAGTGAAAATCTCTAGTTCCCAATAACAAATACTAGTCTAGCTGTGTACCAAATTTCAACACTCTGGCATGAATACTTTCTGAGAGTTTAAGATTTTAAAAACGTTGTATGCTAGAAATCACATCTTTTGAGAAAAACGGGTTTGAAAATTCAACTTTCTTCAGAATGATACAGCCATATTAAAATTGGCCATAGAATTAGTACCTTTTCAGGCTTTATATAAAAAAATCAACTGATGTACTCGATTCTAAAGATGTTGAAGTAGCATTCTAGAGTGGATTTGGAAAATGGGTATTATGAGCCCAAGACTCTACTAAACGCTGTTACAGCTCACCCGGACGCCCCTTAAACGCTCCAGTATCCCTTTACGTAAGCAACTCAAAGAAAACAAGCCCACCAAAAGAATTCCCATTCAATTTTGCTTTAAAAATTACTAGTGTCGTTAAATTTCAACGTCGTGAGTCACAGCGACAAAGCTTTAACGCGTCCTCAACCAAATCCCGGCACAGCCTTCTAACTAGATCTAGTAAGCTGAGACTGACCAGTCGCTTGGCTCAGGCTGTGCATGCATCGTCAATTGAGTGTGTAGAGACAAATTATACCATTTTTGCACCCCCCCTTTCTAAATTGATAATAGGCTGTCTGGTAATTTTCGGAGTCACGAAAAAAATTGGGCTTGTTCAAGTTTAAGAAGTATGAGTTTTGTGAGTGATCGATTTTGCTAGATAAAAGGAGGTCGAATTTTTAGTGTGAAAAAACTACATATACGAGAAAAATACAAGCAAAGACATGAAACGAAAATAACATAAAGCAAATGCTTCAGATCGGTTGCCCTTCTTATAGCAGCCCCCTTACTCTTTCCAGTCTCTGGCATTGTTACTAATCTAAAGAGGATTGTAAATTTAGGTTTTAATGTGGATTGCTGTGAAAACAGCCCTCAAAATGGCCAGTTTTTTGCCCTCTGTTCCTATACTTGTGTGCGTGTTTACATACGCGCAACGCTGGCCCCATCTCTTATGTCAAAAAAGCACTGGGCTGTATCGATGTGTGTTGTTCCCGAAAGCCAAGCAAAAGAACTGGTGTTGCCACATTGGTGCCAGCGTTAGGGTAATTTTCATAAAAACTTTGACTGTTTCTTACCTACCATCGCCAACAAAATATTTTGTAAAAAGAAAAACATACGTCATATGGACATTTTTTTTGCCATAAACGACTGTTTGACCCGAATATGCAAAGAACAGAAGGTCAACAATTTGGCCAATCCCCACCCCTACTTTATTTAACTCATTAAGATTTAACCCAACCGAAACCGGTTGCATGCTAGACAGTCCGCTGTGTTTAGCCCGGCCATACTCAGCCGCCCAATAACTGCTTCCCATTGTTCAACCCGACCAGACCTGGTCATTCCCTTTCAATGATTATTTTTATGTTTTCTCCTTTTTATTTTTCTATTTTTATCGTAATGGACTGCTACAATAGTAAACGGAGAGAGAAAAATCCTTTTTCTTAACACCACCCATCAGAAGCACACGGGAAGCTGCGAAAATTGAATCTATGTCAGCGTCTCCAGTCGGGAAATCTGCACACTAATGAGTTAAGTTTCAAACAGTACAGCACAAGTACTCTGCTGAAAACCAGGCCCTGGCACATGATCGGCATGATTGGAGGATGATGGTGCATTTATCAGCACAGAGCCCCCATGACCATTCATTCCCCGGTCAGGGGACCAGTGATAGTGAAGGAATCAGGAAGACCTGAATTTTGCATTGAATGTCAACAATAACAAATTAGTTCTGAGTCTTGGGATTAGGAATAATAGGACCAATCGTTTTACAGCTAAAAACAGATAGAAAAGACAAAGATTTATATACTTTTCTTCCTAAACCTGTGATCTCTAAAATCTGTTCATTTTCATTGTGGTTTCGTAATCCTGTTAAGTTGCACTGTTTTTTTCGTGAAGTTACAAGAAATTCATAAAACTGGGCAGTTCTGTTATAAAATTCTCACATTTGTTGAATTGGAACCAATTTTTTTTTACATGATGAATAAAATTATTTATCACCACGAACAACACAAATCTTTTTTTCCATAGACCTACAAACTCCCTGCATAAATTATAAAACTCAAAGAAATACAACCCAACACAAAAGCATAACACACAGCCCTACCAGGCAGTACGCACATAACAGTTTAAAAGCACAGTACTTACCTAGATGGACCTCCTCGTCCCCTGGTATACCCTCTGGCTCTGAATCCACCTCTACTTCCGTCTCTATCCATTATTGATCCACGACCTCTGAAACCACCGCCTCTGGGTGGACCTCCTCTACCTCTGCCTCGTCCTCGGAAATCAGACATGAGATCTGTGATAAAACAACAAGAATTGCAAAGCTATTGAAATTGAAATACTTTCTTGTATTGGTAAGCATGTTAGAGAGTGGCTCATGGCATCTTAACTCATTACGGTTTAAGCAGTTGCACGCCAGACAGCCCACTGTGTATAGCCCAGCCGCACACTAACTGCTTCCAATTGTTCAAACGGACCAAATCCGGCCGTGGGTAACACCTTTTTTGTCACTTATTTTAAGTGCTCTGGCAAGTGGACAGGTAAGTATCTTGCAGGCGGGTCTTGGCTGACCAAAGGCTACGGGAGTTAACCCTGACAAAAAACAACCTACTGTCTTGCAAGCTGGTCTTGCGTAACCAAAGGCTAAGGGAGCTAACCCTGACCGAAAATAATGCCTGGTATGGGGTCTCAAGGTGGAATTAGCTGAAGAATTGGAAAAATTCAAAGTAGACATTTTGGCCATTACAGAAACAAAGAAAAAAGGACAAGGAATAGAAAATGTAAGACCAAATCATACATTAGTCTTCTCAGGAGTATATGTCAAAGATAAGCTAGTGCAAGAGTAGGCCTCCTAAAGCATAAAAGGCTTGAAAAGCTACTAGAAAGTTGGAAATTTATAAGCCCACGGCTATTGGAGGCAAATATTAACCCAAAAGGAAGAAAAATTAAGTTATTCATAGCTTATGGACCAAACGAAGATATCTTGAAAAGATTTACAAATAGCTACAGAAAATCTTAAACACAAACAGGAACTAATGGTTTTAGTAGATTTAAACGATATGGTAGATTTAAAAGCTAGAGTAAGCAACAATGCAGAAACGTCAGGAGGAGTAATAGGTAAAAGAGAGACAACAACAACTCCAATGGAGAGAGGCTAATAGACTTGTGCCTAAAGAATAACATGAATATAGCCAACACAATTTTACCTCATAAAGATATCCACAAAGTCACCATACAGGAACACAGTCGTATGTGCATTTTTTTTAAGTTTTACAGGAGAGTTAAAAACTTTATTTTCGCCAAAAGTTGACATGTTTTGTGAAACTTTCACAACTTCGTTTAAACATATAAATAGAACATGCGTGAAAATTTGATCGGATATTATGGGATGTTTCCTTGATATTGCACTTACGACCTGACCACCATATAATCGTTGTGAAATACAGACGTAACAGAAGAAGGTAATTTTTTTTATTATAACATTGTGGTTGGTGGTTGAGTTGGAAAGGACAGTAAGATGAACTTTGTGACACAATTCAATATGAAAGAAACACATTTATAATCTATTTGATTAGTGGTCTTTCTTCTTCCTATAAGACCACAGCTTCAGTATTGAAGATTAATGTGATCGTGCGCTATGTAGTTTTAGTATAGCTGAGGTATTAAACTATTAATATTAATATATTCCATTACTTAGTTATTAAACACGTCTAACTATATTATTATAGATCTGATAATTTATTATTATATTATTACAGTTATACAGAAATGTTAACAATATCTTAATCTGCGTAACTTGCTCTTAACTTAACATTTGATATTTGCTCTTTCTTTTTATATATAAAAAAAAGCCAAACAGCAGACATCGTAGCACACCTCAAATCTCACATTTCATAGAAAAATATTTGTGTGTCTGCTATGAGGCATGTTATTGATTTATGAATGTACGCTGAATTATCTTGAGTATATAATATATTATATATATGTATATTTTTTTTCCTTTTGTTTTTCCAAGGTTATTGACTGGTTTGGCTACCTCTACAGTGGCAACTCTTTCCTCCATCAAGCTTCTCCTGGTCATCTGCGAAGCATCATATCGTCGACATATCGCAAAGCTGTGCAGTTAGTTGGTGATTAGTTATTTAGTTTTAATTTTTATTTCAATTTTATTTCAGATACTCTATCAGCTGCCAATATTGATAGGAATATTTAAATGTCAATACTCAGAATTTTCAAAACCTCAAAATTTCAAACTTACAAACAGCATAGTTGTAGAATTAAACAAATTTCAGAGAACAGAGAGATTTAATCCAAATTTTATGGCAAGTGGGTCTTTTACTTAATTAATGAGAGTAAAGCAAAGGAACAAGATAGTAAAGTCATTAAAAATCTAATCCAAAGATTAGGCAACTTAAGGACTAAAAAATTTGAACTGCAAACCGAAAAAAAACCTGATGATTATCAAAAGTTTCTAGATGAAGAATTTTGCTTTAACGAAACAAACCCTAAACGTAAACAATCTAACCTTCCTAACAGTTCCATCAGTTCATCAAACAAGTGTAGAGAAGGTAACATTAGTAACAATAACCCTGTAGTCATTGAAAAGTCTAAAATGTGTAACACTGGAACTGAACCTTTAAAAATCAAAATAGCCAAGCTTGTAAAGGAACTTCAAGATTTTTAAAAAGTGAAAGAAGAAATATGAATCTGAAAAGAGAAAACAAAAATCTAAAACGAAAAATTTCCAGAAAACAGTATTAAATTAGCCACCACCAGTTGTCATTTGCAAAATTCAGAAAGAAAAAGAAGACTTGAAATTGACCAAAAAGATAGTGTCATTAATGATTTAGAAGCCACCTTGGAAATAAAGAAAAAAAAAAAGTAAAAACTTTGAAGAAAGAAACAAAATTAGTCAATAAATGCAATGATAGACTGAATGAAAAGATTTTCAAGCGACAAACTCTTCATGAAGTAGAAGTAAAATCAGGAGAAAATAATGCTTATGCAGATAATATTAGACAAGCTACAATTCTTTTACAGTCTGAAGCAGGAGTGGCTTCTCATAAAGTTAGTGAAGTTATGAGAATAGTAGGTAAACATCTTTTTGATCATAACTTTGAAACATTGACATCAACCCAAACATGCCTTAATATGAATGCTGAAGGTTTAGTTATTTCAAATCTGCAAGTAGCAGAACAAATATTAGATTCTAAAAATTGAAATCATGGGTCTAGTTAATGAAGTTTTATTTGATTTTGTAACATATTTGGAGGCCTTTCTTTGTTTTATGTTGATAAATTCATATTTATTGGTGATATATCTGATGGGGAAACAACTTTCTAGTGATCATTTTTTTTTTTACTGAATTTTTTAAAATTGTAAATATTTTAATAAACTGAAATCATGTCATAACCAAGCCATTATTGTAGTTATGTTTCTCTTTTGATGTTGTTTATCTAATCAGGAATGCATAGAACTCCTTCTCCTCTTTTATTTGATACTAAGATCGACAAGATAAGTTAAAAAGTAAAGATTTTATAAGGTTTTGAAATTCCCATTTTTTTAACACGTGCAAAATTGATTGCACGGCATATTTTCTTAGGCCTAACTTTTAAAAGTATACTTCAGGCTTCCTGAAAACAATTGGACCTACTGTCAGCAACATTATCTCTTACCTTAGTGGTTTTCAAAATTTGTTATAATACAATAGAAAATGGCCTTTTGAGTCGTAAGTCGGAGGCATATTTTCTTTTTCGCGAAATTCAAAAGAGCATATGGCAGGCCTACCCAATGATAACTTGAACTCTTCAAAATGTTCCTCAAAGTCTAATTGATGAATCTTCTTAACATTTGGCTGTCCATCGCAGATATAAAAAAAACATAATATTGTGAAATTTGCTTTCAATTTGTGTGTTTTGTGAATATTTTTTGGGTGTGAAACAGCAATCCAGACAGACCACATTTCCCTCTTTTTAATAAGTCCTTTTTCACCTTAAGTGGTTTTTTATTCTGTTTTCTTTAATTCCATGTGGAAGTTAAAGCTCCTAATTTGTTATAATCACAAGGTTCAGATTTCGTTATTATGTCTGATGTCTAAAATGAACACACATTTGAAAAAAACAGTTGAAAAATACGTAGAAGCGTTTTTGATCTTAAGTCGCCGGAAAAGACAAAAAATCATTTCTAACCCCTTTTTCATGGTCGGAAATTCAAATCTAATAACGGCATATAACTTCCTTGAAAATAAACCCATCATGTTGATTTTGGTATCATTTAAATCAGGATAAGAAACTCTTTCAGGATATCTACATTGGATAATCTTTTCAATCTGATTATTATTTCTAATTTGGGTTTGGAGTACCTACTGTGAGTGGTCCTATCTACCCTATGCCTAACTCCGGGAATGAGACTTGAGAGATACATTTTTCTTATTAGATTTCCATAGCTTATCCCGGATTGGACATCAGGGGCGGATTTCCACTATGAGGGTGTTCTGCATTAAAAGGAAACAGTGTTCATATGTTGATATTTGAATAATTATATTTATAGGGGGAATGGTACCTAAACTCCTTGTGTCTACTTTCTTCAAAATAGGGACAAAAGGCATGATCAACGCAATTCTTGTTTCCTGATGCAGGGGAATAATAATATCATTTTACCTTCTTAATGGTTCTGTTTTTCAGTTTTATCCTCTTTTACTTGACAAAAGTCATATATCTGTCCTCATGGGGGTTTCAAAGAGGGGGGATGGACCATTTTGGAAACTACAATATTACATGTTGATTTTTATTCAGGATAAGAAACTCTTTCATTCTACATTGGATAATCTTTTTCAAATTCAATTTGTTGGAGTACCTACTGTGAAAAAGCTTTTGAGACTGAAAACATTTTCTTAAAATATTCTAAGTTTCAATAAATATTTGAATATTCACATCTTTGTTACTTTCTTCAAAATAGTGAATCAGTTTTGTTGAAATAAATCATTTTACCTTCTTAATGTTTTTTTCATGGTTTTTCAAGTTGTATCTGAATAAAGCATTGTATTTTTCTGAAAACGTATTTAGGCAAATAATAAAAATGGCTTGTTGGTACCTAGATTAATTCTAGATCTAGATCTAGTTCTAAAATCTAAACATACAGGTTAGGTCCAAAACAAATCTAGAATGAAATCTAGCTCTAGAGCTATTGATCTCCTAGTAAACTCCAAAGCCCCCGTCGACACCACGACAGTCGACAGCATCACTCATCTGGGATCATCACCAAAGCTAGATCGGTCGCTAGATCTAGATTTAAGATCTAGATCTAGATTCTAGATCTAGATCTAGTAGATCTTCTAGATCCTCTAGATCTAGAAGAGGTCTGGATCTAGAATCTATTAATTTAACTGCTCGCTCGCACTTGCAGTCACACTATTGACTGTCTAAATATGGTTTTATACACAATTTAATTAGTGGCTGAATAACAGAAATTAGAATGAAAGGTTTGATATATTGTAAAACTTACCTTACTTCAAAAGAGAATCGGTTCTGCAGCAGCTGTCGTGACACAAATTGTTTGCTTAGCTCGTCTGCAGCAATGGCGGCGGCGGCGTCTGCGCTGTACCAAAATCTTAATGCATGGAAAGTGGAAAGTGGGATGTCACATCCGTCTGTCTGTCTGTCTCTTGACAGGTTTGATGATTGCCAGATAAAAGTAATGCGCCGTTAACATAAATCTAGATTCTATCATACTATTATGGACATGTATTTACATCTAAGCCCTTTCCTTTTTCCCCATGTAAAATATTTAATGTTGATTTGTGTTTTCCTTTCATTTATTGCTTTTCTTTCATTTGTTCTCCCTCATGGGAGAGGGTGAAAACTCGTTTTTAGTTATACATGTAATACAATGTACATGTGCATGTTTATAAAACCCCAGCGATTTCGGACGCAATTACGTGTAGATCTAGTGCTCTTAAAGATCTATAATAAAATCCAATGTCGCCAAAGAGGTGTCACGACCATACCTTATTTTAATGGGTTTTTTGTAATATGATAAACTTAGCAATTTTGCATTTAACATGCTCGTTTCAGTTTTTTGTGATGTGAGCACGAAGCTTTTCCGATTCGTCGTTCTTTTGAATTTGTGTCATGATATGCCATTATCAGATTAATGAATGCACAATATAGTAAGTCGTTGAAGATTATTTGTGTACATGGGCAGGGGCGTCATTAATCGTCCATCGTCTTCTCATCATCCTTGCAATTAAGGCATACCTGACCGCACCTAACCGTCAGTATAGACCTGGTGGCCATGCCAAACCCTGACCTCCAAAAGCTTACAAGATCCTCAAGAGCAACATACTTTAACAGTTTTATCCCACTCTCTAACACCAAATATTACAGAAAATGTTCATTCTGCCCAAGAAAAATAATAGACTGGAACGCCTTGCCAAAAGAAATTACATCCGCACCCACTTCAGACTCCTTCATATTAATCAAACACCTACTATCTCATTCTCCATCAACAATACAAATGATATCCTCAGCCAGTGTCTATTAATTTCCAACATTAATCACCACAACATGTCAGAATCTTCAAATGTGAAAGAGGACAATGTAAGAATCGGAATCTGAAATCGTCTTCTCCCCATCCCTGTAATTAGGGTTTCACTCACTGTACATGACATGCAGTAGATCTACATGTACATTGTGAGTGATAAGATTAAGAAAGATCAATGGCCGGAAAGAGACACCCTTTGGTAGTCCTTGATACCTTGGGTATCAGTGTATTATGTGAGAGTTTGTGTTCGTTGTCGGTAGTCCGTCTTCGTTCCATCTTCGTGAAGAGTAGTTTTTATTGTTGCGTGCATTATTATTCCTCTATAAATTATATTATTGTCATGTATAACCAAGCTGTTTTAGCGTGATTTGATTCATATTTCACATTTCAGTGCCAAAACTGGGAATATTTACCTGGCTTTGTGATTTGGATCGAAAAATAAAAGTATTTTAATCTCCTTCAAACGTTAATAACTAACGTGACTGAATTAAGCGTTGGGTGGGTAAAATGATCTGGATTGCAGAGTGAACAACCGATCTATTAAAGTAGAATATATCTAGACTAATGTAACTGTTTGTATATAGTATATAAGCGTTAGTGATGTGTCTAGGTAAACGTGACTGTCTGTATATAGTATATAAGTGTCAGTGATGTGTCTAGGCAAACGTGACTGTCTGTATAATAAGAGTATAATATAAGTGTTAGTGATGTGTCTAGGTAAACGTGACTGTCTGTATAATAAGAGTATAATATAAGTGTTAGTGATGTGTCTAGGTAAACGTGACTGTCTGTATAATAAGAGTATAATATAAGTGTTAGTGATGTGTCTAGGCAAACGTGACTGTCTGTATAATAAGAGTATAATATAAGTGTTAGTGACGTGTCTAGGTAAACGTGACTGTCTGTATATAGCATATAAGTGTTAGTGATGTGTCTAGGTAAACGTGACTGTCAGTATAATAATAGTATATAAGTGTTAGTGATGTGTCTATGTAAACGTGACTGTCTGTATATAGCATATAAGTATTAGTGATGTGTCTAGGTAATACGTGACTGTCTGTATATAGTATATAAGTGTTAGTGATGTGTCTATGTAAACGTGACTGTCTGTATATAGTATATAAGTGTTAGTGATGTGTCTATGTAAACGTGACTGTCTGTATATAGTATATAAGTGTTAGTGATGTGTCTATGTAAACGTGACTGTCTGTATATAGTATATAAGTGTTAGTGATGTGTCTATGTAAACGTGACTGTCTGTATATAGCATATAAGTGTTAGTGATGTGTATAGGTAAATGTGACTGTCTGTATATGGCATATAAGTGTTAGTGATGTGTATAGGTAAATGTGACTGTCTGTATATAGCATATAAGTATTAGTGATGTGTCTAGGTAATACGTGACTGTCTGTATATAGTATATAAGTGTTAGTGATGTGTCTAGGTAAACGTGACTGTCTGTATATAGTATATAAGTGTTAGTGATGTGTAAACGTGACTGTCTGTATATAGTATATAAGTGTTAGTGATGTGTCTACGTAATACGACTGTCTGTATATAGTATATAAGTGTTAGTCATGTGTCTAGGTAATACGTGACTGTCTGTATATAGTATATAAGTGTTAGTGATGTGTCTAGATAAACGTGACTGTCTGTATATAGCATATAAGTGTTAGTGATGTGTCTAGGTAAACGTGACTGTCTGTATATAGCATATAAGTGTTAGTGATGTGTCTAGGTAATACGTGACTGTCTGTATATAGCATATAAGTGTTAGTGATGTGTCTAGGTAAACGTGACTGTCTATATATAGCATATAAGTGTTAGTAATGTGTCTGTATATAGTATATAAATGTTAGTGATGTGTCTGTATATAGTATATAAATGTTAGTGATGTGTCTGTATATAGTATATAAATGTTAGTGATGTGTCTGTATATAGTATATAAGTGTTAGTGATGTGTCTGTATATAGTATATAAGTGTTAGTGATGTTAGTATATATATAAGATGTGTCTGTATATAGTATATACGTGTTAGTGATGTGTCTAGATAATACGTGACTGTCTGTATATAGTATATAAGTGTTAGTGATGTGTCTAGATAATACGTGACTGTCTGTATATAGTATATAAGTGTTAGTGATGTGTCTAGATAATACGTGACTGTCTGTATATAGTATATAAGTGTTAGTGATGTGTCTAGATAATACGTGACTGTCTGTATATAGTATATAAGTGTTAGTGATGTGTCTAGACTAACGTGACTGTCTGTATATAGTATATAAATGTTAGTGATGTGTCTAGGCAAACGTGACTGTCTGTATATAGTATATAAGTGTTAGTGATGTGTCTACGTAATACGTGACTGTCTGTATATAGTATATAAGTGTTATTGATGTGTCTAGACTAACGTGACTGTCTGTATATAGCATATAAGTGTTAGTGATGTGTCTAGACTAACGTGACTGTCTCTATATAGCATATAAGTGTTAGTGATGTGTCTAGGCAAACGTGACTGTCTGTATATAGTATATAAGTGTTAGTGATGTGTCTAGGTAAACGTGAATGCCGTAGATTACCTAGTAACCTGATGTATGAGTCTCCACAAGAGCGATGAACACTTGAAACCGATCTGAACTCTTGCTCTTGTGTTGACTACATGCACGGGACTTAGATCATAGCGGCTGTTCCGCATAGACTCTAGGCCTGGATTGGCGAATTTGGAAATAACATGTTGACTTTCAATTCTCTTTGCATATTCGGGTGAAACGATCATTTATCTACAGTTTATGGAAGAGAAATATCCATATGACGTATACAATTCTTTTGTTACCAAACATTTTGTAGGCGAGGGTAGATCAAAATGTTGACACTAACAGTAACACTGATTGAGAAGATGACATTGAAAACCACTGTAATAGCTAAATCTGGCAACATGGCATGCGGCTGGCTGTCAACAAAGGTGCTCGCCGATTTATGCAAGCGATGCGTACGTAATAGGTTGAGGGCAAGTTTGCCGGCCGGCGTGTTTATAAACACGCACTCAAGTATAGTAATAGAGGAATTTTAAAAAGTTATAAAAAGCATTTTTGACGTCTGTTTTCACAACAGCACACGTCTTAATCTAGATTTGCAATTCTCTTTACATTAGAAACAAATGCCAGAGACTGTCGATAGAGTAAAGGGACTGCTACAAGAAGGGCAATCTGTTTGAAGCGTCTTGTTTTGTGTTATGTCCTTTTGATTTCATTATTTGCATTTTTCTCGAAATGCAGTTTTTCCACACTAATTTTCTGTCTCCTCCGCTATTTACTGACCGATTTGTAGGCCTATAATATTTGGCAGACAGGTTCCTTTTGTCAGTAATAATAGAATGACGTCGGGATTTTTCTGATATCGTGTAAACTCTTTGAGGATTTTCTTTTTCTTGGTAATAAAAATGTCATTTTTGCATGTACACGTTTCTCGTTTGTTTGATTCTTTGAAAGTTACAACGTCCACCAATGCGGTGATCTCAGGGTGAATTAAAAGGGAATAATAATTACGGAATAGACCTTATTTTATCACCAAGGAGACATAACTTGAGACTTTGATAACTTGGATAGCATCAGCTAATTCTAATTGGCATTTTTTGAAATTTCAGATAAGTTGTTTACTCTCTTCCCTTATTGCATCGATAAATTTGTTATTTATATACATTTCGCACCTTCAGTGTAAATTTTTATCTTCATTGATACTTCCTTTCATTAATTCTCTATCATTTCTTCTTTCTATACCCAGTGAGATATAGATCTAGTTTTACATTTATCCTATTTTTTCGTTCTTGTTTCCCATACTCACACGTCTCTCTCTCCCTTTCTTTCTTCCCTGCCTTTTTTTTTCTCTCTCTCTCTCTCTCTCTCTCTCTCTCTCTCTCTCTCTCTCTCTCTCTCTCTCTCTCTCTCTCTCTCTCTCTCTCTCTCTCTCTCTCTCTCTCTCTCTCTCTCTCTCTCTCTCTCTCTCTCTCTCTCTCTCTCTCTCTCTCTCTCTCTCTCTCTCTCTCTCTCTCTCTCTCTCTCTCTCTCTCTCTCTCTCTCTCTCTCTCTCTCTCTGCTTCTCTCATTCTCACTACCTCCTTCTCACCTTTTATTACTTACTTATTTTCATATTTTTATTTCATTCTAGATCTGAACCTTCCACTCTCGCTCATTCTTCACACCCCCCTCTGCTACGTTTCTTAACATCACTGTCTTGTTCTTTCTTTCTTTCTCCTTTATGTTTTTTCTTCTGACATCACATTGTGTGATGCCGGAGGTATTACTTAGATCTAGATTCTAGATATTTTTCGATTGTTGTCTGACGAAGGGTTATACCCGAAACCTCACGTGTTTGTTCTGTCTTTATTCGTGGAGTTGTCACTTATTGTCATATTTCGCCTTAGCATAGCGTAGGTGCTTGGTGACGTGTTCACTTGATGCACAAGTACCGGTATCCGAATATCATAAGCACACATACTACACAATATCATCACTGTTTGCGAACAGCTATGAGTAATGTATTTGTGTAAAGCAAAGCAATGACTACGTGGCCAAAAGAAAAACATTCACAATTTCATTGAATCATAATATAGATGAAAAAATGCTGGCGTATTAAATCTTATAAAAAAACCCAACTATTCCGATAATCTGAAGAAGAAGAAAAAGTTTGTGTAGAACTGATCACACGTGTGTATCACATTCAGTCGTTAGCAAAAACATGAATCTAGCTGCAACAATAAATAAGTCAGAAATTGATTTAGAAAAGAATTAAAGAATGCAAACTGGGGATATCGCTTTAGTTCTATATATTCTGAGTTGATTGTTCTTTGTTCATCAAAGGCTCTGTTGCCAGGCCACAAAGGGTAACCATATTTTTCACGTAAATTCTAAATGATCCCAAGATCGTTTTCATTTGGGAAAGTTTGCTACCAGAAGTGCTGTTAAATCATTCGAAATGTCATTGCCTCCCCGTCTTTGAGTTCATTCATTCACCTAAGCCGTCATTTTGAATAGGTTTTATAATTAAAAAGTTGGATTAGTGCTGTTCACATAGATCTACCTGCGTAAGTTCAGTATCAAATACTGATCCGATCTACTAATCGTACTTGGTATCACCCGAGTTTAACATCCTTCTAAATCTATATAATATATACTATGAAACATGCTTGATCCGCCTATTGATATTACCGACGGGCATCGCTTTAGATAACTCTATATTGTGATCGGTCGCTAAGTGCGTAAAGAGGCTTAAATAAAAGCGATCATATCGATCTACATTTACATGTATTTTTTCGTTCGTTTCAGTCGTAGCCTTGATCTACAATCGATTTGAATCGCGCACAGAGCAAATAAAGATGGGGCAACATCTTGTTGTCGAGACATCCTGCCACATCACCGCACAACAGAGACACGTTGAGTTTTCTAAGAAGCTTTTCTGCACAGTTTAAAAAAAAAAGTAAGAGTAGGGATTATATAATCAGTGCTCTCTCTCTCTCTCTCTCTCTCTCTCTCTCTCTCTCTCTCTCTCTCTCTCTCTCTCTCTCTCTCTCTCTCTCTCTCTCTCTCTCTCTCTCTCTCTCTCTCTCTCTCTCTCTTTCTCTCTCTCTCTCTCTCTCTCTCTCTCTCTCTCTCTCTCTCTCTCTCTCTCTCTCTCTCTCTCTCTCTCTCTCTCTGTCCATTTGTCCATTTGTCTGTCTGTCTGCTCATTAGCGGCTTTACCTCATTCCCTTATTTCCCCTTTTTCTTTTTCCTCTTTTCTTTTTTTCTTTTTCACTTTCTTATATTTTTAATTACATATATACATTTGGTTTATATTGTTATGAGGCTTACTCATGTAATCTACACCATGGGTCATCACATGACTGGCCACCTTTTGGCGCCATATATATATAATGTCATTCATGACCGCTAAATCATTCTTGTATCGTTATTGTGTGACTGAGGAAGGGCGGTTTTTGCCCTAAACTGTTCTGTCTTTGTAACTGTCTATGTTCTTCCTATTAGGCCTTCATTTCAACTTCGTATTTCTTCTTCTTCTACTACTACTACTACTACTACTACTACTACTACTACTACTACTACTACTACTACTACTACTACTACTACTACTACTACTACTACTACTACTACTACCACTACTACTACTACTACTACTACTACTACTACTACTACTACTACTACTACTACTACTACTACTACTACTACTACTACTACTACTACTACTACTACTACTACTACTACTACCACTAATAATAATAATAAGAAGAATGATAATAATAGTAATAATAATAATAATAATAATAATAATAATAATAATAATAATAATAATAATAATAATAATAATAATAATAATAATAATAATACATGTTGTAACATTTTATCAATTCTTTCCCAGGAAATTATTTTCACAGGAATGCTTAAAATATTAAAATATATCAAGGACACACACACACACACACACACACACACACACACACACACACATATATATATATATATATATATATATATATATATATATATATATATATATATATATATATATATATATATATATATATATATATACATGTACTAAATTCAATATACAGTCATGATCAAAAGAAATGCTGCACTCGTTTTTTTAGGACACTGTTATCAGATGTTTGTGATGCTTCAAACAGACCAATACGGAATGCTCCAACAACAGATAGCGAGTATACAAAGGTCTATAAACGACAAGTTGAAAAATGCATTTTGCAAGAGGAAATACTCTAGATTAGTAGAATCTACTGTATTTCATTTTTATCTTAACTTATTGTTATAATATCTGGATGATCAAAATGCTTACATATATATATATATATCATTTGCCCGTGTTATTAGAAGCTGAATATTTTGCGCCAGACACACGCGTGCCATGAGCTTCAATGACGGCTTTGACTCAACTTGACATTGATGACGTTAACTTGTACATGGAGTTTTAATCAATTTGTTCCTAAATATCACACAACCTACAGTGATAAAAGATGTCACGTTGTCCTGTCTTTGATCTGGGTCTACCAACGATGCTTTATTGATCGGGCACGATTAAAATATCTGGCAACATCTGTTATAGGGTGATATGCTCCGACCTCTGGGCGTTCGTAAGGGAGGCTTAGTCTGACCTGCTTCAATAGCTTTCACCCTGTCTTCTTAACTCAAACATGACATTAAAAAAAGTCTATAGGCTTAACGACACGAATATTTAGATCTAGAATCTAGATCTAGGCATGTAGATATCTAGATTTAGAGTGTACTTTGTGTAGAGGCATAGTGTACAATTTCCGTTTGTTCATGGGTTTAATGAAAGACGTGCAAAGTGGTACATTGCATGCTTACACTATTTTTTGTGTGTAAAAGTGACATCTGTTAACAAATCGGATGCAGGTTCTTTCCTTTAAAATTTCTTTTTACGAAATTGATATCCTGACAGACGATTTTCAAACTTTCGTGAACAATCATTGAATAAACGTAAAGCATTTGTTATGGTATGAAATTGTGCAGGATGGAATATACTTTTCAAAGTAAATTACATTTCCTTTATAAAAATCTAGCATCTAAAAGCAACTGTTTTAAAAGCAAGTGTACTTTATTTTGATTATGACTGTATAATATAATAATAATGTGTACATTAACGGTTAAAAATAATTAAAAGCCTTTTAAAGGTAAACGTTCAAATATATCTATTAAAAATAGAATAAAAAATGCATGTAAATGTATCAAGGCTTAATATGATGTTTACATTTCTAAAGTTTATAAAAGGTATGGTGCAGACAGATAGACACAAATTATGTCATCTTTTAAATCTTTACATAATACAAAACTAGGTGTTATTATCATTATAGATTTAAGATATACCACGACAACGGATGATAACGAAAATTATTATCTATCACAATAAAAAAATCACGTTTAAAACACACACATACACATACCCTTTGTCTCACTGTCTCTCTGTGTCTTTCTCTGTGTCTGTTTCTGTCTCCCGTTGGGTCTCTCTCTCTCTCTCTCTCTCTCTCTCTCTCTCTCTCTCTCTCTCTCTCTCTCTCTCTCTCTCTCTCTCTCTCTCTCTCTATGTCTGTCCCCCCCATTAATCGCTGCCCCTTTTCGACTAGAGCTTTCCTAGTGTGCTGTGCAAAAATTTCATTCAAACATCATGTCTAGATCTATTTTTTTTCACAATCATAACGCTAGCGGGTTATCGGTACTTTTAAAAAAATTATTTTGTTTTGTTTTGCGACATGTAGTATTATTCAGATCTTGGAAATCTCAGGTGTACCGTAATATTAACGTTTCAGGCCATATTTTTAGTCGGGGTGTGGTGGAAAAGGGGGAGCAGTGAGGACTTGGGATTATGAAAGATATAAATGTTTTCAAATATACATGGCCCAAATAGCTGATGAGTGTATTGGGGCTATATGGCACAAATAACCAGAAAAGACGCACTATAACTTACTATAAGAGAAAAGAAAGAAAAGGGAAACTACTGTGCAATTTAATTTTTGCGGTTCACGAGTTCACGGCAGAATATTGTTAACTCTCGCGGGATACTCTGCGATTTGATATCCGTAACCCATGTAAACAATATGGCACCGCCCTGAGCAGAAAACATTTTACTTAGAAAGATAGAAATTGGTTAGCTGAAGTTTAGAGTGAAAAGGCATAATTATGGTTTTATTTGAAAACGTTTTTTCAGGGCAACGAGTGGAGGTGAGATGGGATGATGGTATCTACAAAGGAACTGTCAGATACAAGGGTACAATTGCCACGAAAAAAGGAGAATGGGTTGGAGTGGCACTCGACTATCCAGGTTTGTGGACGGACGGACGTCAAAATCAAACCATGTCATAACTGATTTGTACCAATTTATTTTTCTTCAAACGTCATCATATTCCGATGTTAATAGTTATATGGACAAAGATCTAGGGCACTCCTTAAGAAATGATGTCCCATTTGACCCAGAAATGAATGTAACTAAAAAAAAAGTGGCTAGGAGGCGGTGTTTAATTCTAAATGCCAAATTGTGTTAGCTATCAAATATAAAAAGTTTATTGAGTATTGATATATGTATTCTATCTTAGAACTTTTGTTCAGAGGTGGGGGGAGACCCCTGAAACCCCCCCCTTTGTTTTTAAGTAGGTTCTCGTATAACAAGGAAACACCCCGCCCCTTTTTTCACTGGGTTTTCATGTAACCAGGGGGGGGGCACTCCGTCCTGCCCCCATGCTTTATTTTCACTTCATGCCCAATTTAAAGAAATTGTTGAAAATTTGGCGAGTTATTCCTATCTAGCCAATCATTTCTGGGTTAAACAGGACATCCAATCGTAAGCATTACGAGATCTAGATCTATTTGAAAACCTTTTTTCTGTATTGCGTGTGAGATTGAGACGTTTACTGACGGTTCACCTTAAACAACTGCATCTTAAGTTCTGCATCACCCTCTGTTCAGAATAGGTATAAATGTTTAATTTAAAATTAAAAAGGAAATAAGCCCAGAGAGAGAGAGAGAGAGAGAGAGAGAGAGAGAGAGAGAGAGAGAGGGAGAGGAGGAGAGAGAGAGAGGAGAGAGAGAGAGAGAGAGAGAGAGGAGAGAGAGAGAGAGAGAGAGAGAGAGAGAGAGAGAGAGGGAGGGAGGGAGGGAGGGAGGGAGGGAGGGAGGGAGGGAGAGAGAGAGAGAGAGAGGGAGAGGGAGAGAGAGACTAGACAAAGACAGAGAGAGAGAGACAGACAGACAGACAGACAGACAGACAGACAGAGAGACAGAGAGAGAGGGAGAGATAGTGAAAGCGGTCTGTTGGGCTTTTAAAGCTTTAAATTTATGCAGTTAGAGTTTATTAAGTTGTCATAGGTTGTGAGAAAATTTTAACTTGAAAACTGGAAACAGGAAGAAAAAAAACTGGTCTTGCCATTGTGTAATAATATTTTTCCAGTTTCTTAAAAGTTGGGTTAAAAGATAATGGGTACAAAATTACCAATTTCTGTTCAATTTATATGTGGGTTTCAATTGGTTATTGATTATGCTTAGGTTTTGGTTAGTACACCCTTATTTTTCAAGATGATATGAGCTCTAATGGTAATTTTTTCTTTAATTCCTTTAAAAAAGAACTCATATATAATAAATATGTGTATTGATATCATTGCTTTGTTAAAAAAAGGTTAATTCTATTTTTAGCGGGTGACACTGCTGGCATGCTTTTTGGCAGGCGCTATTTCCAGTGCCGAGACAATTATGGTGTATTTGTGAGAGCTTCCAGGCTTCGCTTTATTCCAAACATGAGATGGTATGTTGTAATATTTAGACTAAATTATTTGAAGCATGTCAATAACAGTCTGACATGAATATAGGCTGTAGTGTTTACATATATGTATATTTTCAGTTGTTTTTTTCTTTCTTTCTTTTCTTTATTAGTTCCCATTCTACCTTCAGCTGTATGAGTTCAGATGCCCAAAATGATCTTTCTCCAGGATGTCCTGTACTAGCATTTTCTGTTTCCTTACAAAAAAGTTGAAGTCTTTTACTTTAATGCCTCTTTTATATCTTTTTCCCACTTCCTCCGAAGTCTGCCTTTTGGTCTTTTACCTTGGGTTTTAGCACTGTATACTGATTTAGCTATTTTATTGTCATGCATTCTGTTTATATGCCCAAACCATCTCAGTTGATTTATTTCTATCTTATTTTTTATGCCATCTGCTTTGGTTTGTTGTCTTATTGTTGTGTTTCTGATTTTGTCTCTTTTAGTTTTCCCTACTACTCTTCTTAGATATTTCATTTCAGCTGCTTGTAGACTACTGTATTCTCTACTGTCTAAGGTCCAGGTTTCACTGCCATAGAGGAGAGTAGGACAATAAACTGTGTTGTATACTACCATTTTGGTTTTTGTTGACAATTCTTGTTTACTTATAAATGCCTTTCCTAAATGGTTATATATTGTCATTGCCTTTTGGATTCTGTGGCTGATTTCTCCTCTTAGTTTTCTCTCTGAGTTGATCATTACTCCTAGGTAATTGTAGCTTTGAACTTGTTCTAAATTCTACCTGGCCAATTTAAGATTTTGTGTATGAGCTTCCCTAGTTACTATCATTGTTCCTTTCTGGTGCCTGTGGTACATATCCTTGTCTCTGGTGTCTCATAAGAAAGAGTGAGATACCTTTTGAGCAGAACAGTGAGGTGCCCAATAGATCTTTGACAAGCTCCATAGCGACTACCAGAGATACATCCTACATGCTCAAGGCCTAAAGAAGCATGCATCTGCATTCAATAACTGCATGCACCCACCAATACTCAACATTCCTTTACATAGAGTAGTACCACTTCCACCATACCTACATTACTACCTGGGAATTACTCTTAAACACCACAGGCTTTTAGAGAATGCTGCAGATGAAATAGACAGGTTTATATACGGAGATAGCGCCTGCAAGGATGAAGATGTCAAAAACTTTAAAACGTATAGGGGTAATTGATTAAAAACACAACAAATTAGTTGCTAGATCTAACTTTTTCACTGTAACGTTATAGTGGCGTTTCAGTCTCAGGAAGAAGAAAAAAGGAATGGAAGACGAAATTTGAATTAGTTGCAAATGAATTAGAAAGGCTACAAAAAGCTGAGCTTAGTACACGATGTGGACCTATCTGCAGCACTCTCGACAACATCTTACAGAAAAAAAAATCACACCCCAGTCATACCATAGTAGAAGTTTCATAGGCAATCACTACCATCGGTATTTTACAAACAATGTGTATACACAGCTCACAAAACAAATCGTATCAAAAGTATTGGAATGTACAGACAACGTGAACGTACCGGACAAATCATTTCAGATCAGAAGTCAATTTAATAGCATCAATGATGCATTTAGTCAAGTTCATTCACTCATTTCACACACACAGGCAATAGATGAAAACACTATAATTCTCATTCACACCAAGAAAGATAAGTACATGAAACTGTACCGTAAATCGTTCCCTACAAGCATCCTTCCTAAACATCATATCTTAGAAAGATACTGCATTCCTTTTATTGAACAACACAGACTGGGGTTAGGCTTATTAGGTGAATAGGGTGGAACTTATTCATTCACCGGTTGCAAAACTAGAGAAGAGGGCAAATGCAATAAGAAATGAATCATCACAATTATACATAGTCATGAATACCAGCTTTTACAAACATCCCAACGATTACAATCACTAGTGCCACCGAAAAAGAAATCATAAAACTTGGTACTACAGTTCCCTTTTCCAGTCGTCTGGCACCTGTTTGGACTTCTATGCTTGTTGGCATATTGCATGTAGTAGTTTGTCTGCCTCTCTCCCTTGGTTTTTAATCATTTCTGGATAAACGTGATCTGCTCCTGGGGCTTTTCCGAATTTCATTTTTCTTATAGCCGTTTAGATTTCTTCCATCGATATATCTACATCTTCAGCTGTCTCCTCTGGATTACTTGTTACTCTTACAAATTGATCTGTACTCCTTGTTTCATACGTTCTTGACACACCTCGTAAGTCATTCATTTCTGGTGAGGGATTATGTAATTGGTGAGAATGCTTTCTCCATGTTTCCATGATTTCACTGTCTTCTTTCATTATTTCTCC